>CM038411.1:34726561-34804061 GCA_021498475.1 Saguinus midas | reverse complement strand
GGGACCTGTGGCGTTGAACGCCCGTGCTCTTCACGTAGACTCAGACGCAGGGTGCACTGACCTGCCCTCACCCCTAGGTCGGGGCTGGCTGCAGCCAGAGCTGCCCATCACCCACAGGCCAGTGGCAGGTTCTGGCAGTGGCCCTGCTGGGTCTCCAGCCCACGTGGCTGGGGAAGGAGTCCTTGCAGAGGAGGAGGAGAATGCAGGAGTTGGGGACGCTGAGCCCCAGTCCTCCCCTACTGGCAGGTGACATCCTTTATGAGTGTGACATCCACAAACCCAGTGGGATCCTCCGCTTGGCCAGCACAGCCTCCTGCAGGAAGCCCTCCGACCATTCCCTTCTTCCATTCGGCTTTCTCCCAGAGAATTTGGGGTGAAACAGGGTTTCCCAAGGTCCTCAAGGCAGCACTCGGGGGCTGGGGCAGGTAGGGGGCCCCCAGATGTCTGCCTCTGAGGACCTTCTTCCAGCATGGAGACTGGCTGTTTTGTCCCGGCTGCCCCTTGTCCACCAGCAGCTCACCCCACCCAACACTGCGTTCTCAAACGTTCTCGGCCTGAGTTGGAGGCAGCAAGAACAAAAAAGCACGAACCCACGGTGAAGGGAATGAACTTAGCTGTTGTGGCATCTTGGACATTCTTCTTCTGAACTGTGGAAGCACAGCCTGGGGGCAGCTGCGCTCCGACTACATCCAGTGTTTCCAAAGGGGAGGGGAGCCGGTGAGGTGGAGTGGCCACAGCCTTCGGGTGCTGGCATGGGACAGGTGGGTGCCCGAGAGCCCTGGAGCACAGATGTCCGTGCTCGGCTCTGTGCACAGCCAAGCGCAGGGCATCCATGGCACTCGAGCCTGGCGCACAGCTAGGACAGGTGTGGGTACACCATCCCAGGACGTGTGGTGCCTGCAGGCACTCGCCCAGGACCCACAGTGGCCACGAACGCACCCATGCCCTTCCCACGGACTCGGACGCAGGTGTCCGTGACGCACGCATTCATGCCAGTGCCCATGCCACATGCAAGCAACCACGAAGGGTGTCCACACACCAGCCTGGACAGCTGGTGCTTGCAGGCACACACCT
Organism: Saguinus midas; assembly: GCA_021498475.1. Lineage (NCBI taxonomy): Eukaryota > Metazoa > Chordata > Mammalia > Primates > Cebidae > Saguinus > Saguinus midas. The sequence continues at coordinate 34,802,987 of CM038411.1, read as the reverse complement.
GGGACCTGTGGCGTTGAACGCCCGTGCTCTTCACGTAGACTCAGACGCAGGGTGCACACGACACGTGTTCAAGCACACACCTGTGAAGCCGGCGTCCATACGCTAGCCCAGGCGTGTGCCCAGGACACTGGTGCTCAGCATGCCACACACAGGCCTCGCCACTGTCTCAGAGTCCACAGCTGTGAGCACATATGAATCCTTCTTCTCTGTCACAGGCCAGGTGGGAGCACGTGCTCCTGCTCACAGACATGTGGCAGACACTGGAGAGCACACCTGCACAGCCCCGTGACACGCCCACCCCAGGCTTAGAGGGTGAGCCTTGGGGCTTCTGGTGGGGATGGGGCACAAGGGCTGGGGCTGAGGTGAGGCTGATGCAAGATGGAGCCCCTAGATGTCTGCCTCTGAGGACCTTCTTCCAGCATGGAGACTGGCTGTTTTGTCCTGCGCCTTGTCCACCAGCAGCTCACCCCACCCAACACTGCGTCTCAAACGTTCTCGGCCTGAGTTGGAGGCAGCAGAACAAAAAGCACGAACCCACGGTGAAGGGAATGAACTTAGCTGTTGTGGCATCTTGGACATTCTTCTTCTGAACTGTGGAAGCACAGCCTGGGGCAGCTGCGTCCGACTACATCCAGTGTTTCCAAAGGGGAGGGGAGCCGGTGAGGTGGAGTGGCCACAGCCTTCGGGTGCTGGCATGGGACAGGTGGGTGCCCGAGAGCCCTGGAGCACAGATGTCCGTGCTCGGCTCTGTGCACAGCCAAGCGCAGGGCATCCATGGCACTCGAGCCACAAGCGCACAGCTAGGACAGGTGTGGGTACACCATCCCAGGACGTGTGGTGCCTGCAGGCACTCGCCCAGGACCCACAGTGGCCACGAACGCACCCATGCCCTTCCCACGGACTCGGACGCAGGTGTCCGTGACGCACGCATTCATGCCAGTGCCCATGCCACATGCAAGCAACCACGAAGGGTGTCCACACACCAGCCTGGACAGCTGGTGCTTGCAGGCACACACCTGGGACCTGTGGCGTTGAACGCGCCCGTGCTCTTCACGTAGACTCAGACGCAGGGTGCACACGACACGTGTTCAAGCACACACCTGTGAAGCCGAGCGTCCATACGCTAGCCCAGGCGTGTGCCCAGGACACTGGTGCTCAGCATGCCACACACAGGCCTCCGCCACTGTCTCAGAGTCCACAGCTGTGAGCACACATATGAATCCTTCTTCTCTGTCACAGGCCAGGTGGGAGCACGTGCTCCTGCTCACAGACATGTGGCAGACACTGGAGAGCACACCTGCACAGCCCCCGTGACACGCCCACCCCAGGCTTAGAGGGTGAGCCTTGGGGGCTTCTGGTGGGGGATGGGGCACAAGGGCTGGGGCTGAGGTGAGGCTGATGCAAGATGGAGCCCCTAGACCCTGGGCTGGCTGGCGACTCAGGGTCAGCATGGCAGCTGGAGTCGTCCACCCTTCCCCTCATCCCTCATGCCGTCAGCCAGGACAGTAACATTCCCGTTGCCACCGGCGGCCCATCAGCAGCATGTGGACACGGGGTCATCCACTACATTTGCTGCCACGCCCTCTGTGAGGAAAAATTCCTCGTGTTAGTGTCAGTGAGGAAGACTGCTCCAGGGCGCAGCATGTGGTGTGGGCCCTGCCTCGGGGCCTTGGGGGTTGGGGCTCAACCCCGACACAGCAGGGTGGGGGCAGAGAAGCCGAGGAGCAGGTACAGCAGGGCGGGGGCAGAGAAGCCGAGGAGCAGCATGGGGTCCATGGGTGGGAATGACTGAGAGGAGACATCAGGGCTGAGGGGTCTGGCTAAACCCACCACCCAGGGTCCTGGCTGCAGACAGGCAGGGTGATCAGATGTCACCTGAGGACGGTGGAGGATGAGGGCCCCGATCGGATGTCATCCAGGGTGAGCAGATATCCGGGGTGGGTTCTTTATGAAACTGGACCATGCAGGCCGGGCATGGTGGCTCACGCCTGTAATCCCAGCACTTTGGGAGGCTGAGGCAAGAGGATCTTGAGGCCAGGCCAGCCTGGGCAACATAGTGAGACCCCATATATACAAAAATGAGAATAAAAATGAGCCCATCAGGCACAACTACAGACGTGCAAAAGTCAGGCCCGGGGCAGTGAGCTGGCAGTAGGCTGAGGGGGCCCCTTCCTCTCCCCATGCACTGCCACTTCCAAGCCCAGGTTCTCGCTGGGGCCGGGAGCAGGGCGGCACCCAGGGCCCAGCACCCCAGGCCTGGACTCCTGGGCCTCTGCTTGCCCTAGACTCAGGTGCCTTTCCCAGGAGGGGCTCTGGGTGAGGGCTGGCCCTGCAGGTCTCCCAGCCTGTTGGGAGAGCCACCCAGGACAGGCGCTTCAGGACCCCGGGCGCTCAGCTCGGGAGGCCCGGCGTGGTTTCGCATTCCGGCAGAGGGCCAGATCTGATAGAGCAGCATTCCTCTCGCCGAGCGCGCCCAGGGCGGCCGGTCGGCCTCAGGCTCCACTGGGAGTCTCACTGGGCAGAGGCGTCCAGATCTAGCTGCCTCCCCTGCAGGACCACAGGAGCAAAGCCTGGGCTGCCAGGTGGCCCTGGGAAAGCACAAAGAGCTGTTTGTCTTCAGCCTCAGGTGAGGAGGAAGGGCCTGCCGGGAGGCTGGAGCCAGACTCTGACCCCCTCTGACCCCTGAGCTCCGTCTTCCCAGCAGCTGCAGCCGGTGCCTCCCCTCTCTGGGCCTCAGCCTCCCCGCTGCCATCCATCCGCTCAGTCGGTTTTCCCAGAGTGGTCACTCTCGGCCTCTGTTAGGCTGCAGGGCCTTGAGCCCCCGCCCTCCCCAGGCAGGGCCCACAGTAGGGAGGGAACGGAGGCAGGCAGCCATGGGTCAAGCCCAGGACAGAGGGTCCGGGGAGCTGGCAGCATCCAGGTCCCCAGTGAGGGCACCTCTGAGATGGGCTTTGCAGTGTGACTAAGAGTTCACAAAGTGAGAAGTGTGTTCCCTGCTGGAGGCTACGGCCCAAAGGAGGGTGGTCCACAGGGCCTGTGGTTCCAGGGACCCATGGCTAAAGGCTGGGCCCAGGAGAGATGAACAGGGGCAGGGTGAGGGCAGACGGGGCCAGGAGGCTTCCACAGGGTAGACGCCTTGCTTAGAATGCCCTCTCCTCTTCCTGCACCCCCTGTACCTGCCAGGCTTCGAAACAGCCCACGGGGATACATAGGGCCCTTGGCCAGTATCTCAGTCCTGTCCCCAGGCGTCCCCAGTGCCTGGAGGCTTCCAGAGGCACTGGCTGCAGACGTTCAGTGCTTATTTCCACCACTCGGAGCTGGCCACCCTTCCCGGGTGTGTGCTGTGGGCCAGGTCGGGGGACAGCTGGTTGCTCCTTCCCACTTGCTGTGTGATTCCAGGAGCTCTAGGTCTCTCTGGGCCTTCACGTGGGCCCCGTGAGAAAAGCTCTGCTTCCAGCTGGCCAGGCCCAAGCTGAATGCCCTGGAGGGACCCAAGGCCACGTGGGAAGTGGAGACCCGAGCGTCAGAAGTACAGGAGCCAAAGGCCGGGGGTCTCCCGCTGCCCACAGAGGAGCCGCAGTGACACCTTGCAGCTCCATGCTCACTTCCCTGGGAAAGGCCCCGTGGCCAGCGTGGTGGGCACTGCCTGCCTGCCCTGTTGAGCTGCACAGGGCCCCCCACCTGGGGAAGCCCAGCATGCCATGGACAGGGGTGCAAGCCTGACCCCGCACTGCCCCGGAGGCTCCCAGGGGATGGAAGCTGGAGGGGACAGTGTCTATTGCCAGCTGCTTAAGAGTCCACACCTCCAGCTCCCACATGAACCAAGGCCGGGTAGACGGAAGCAGGGGAGCCCCCTTCTCCCAGCGCTGCAGCCCCAGGTCCCGCCCAGCTGCGGGCTGCCAGGCCTCCCACTGCAGTGGTTCTCTTAGGAGGCTCAGCCCAGCAGCTCGCTGGGTTCTCTGTCCCTCTGGCCTGGCCCTGTCACCATTCTTCAGCCCCAAGGTCCTTCTGGCAACTGAGGTGCCTCACACTGGCTCCACAAAGCACCTCCCTGCCTTCCTGGCCTCTGCCCACCCTGCCCACCTCCCTCTGCCTCCCTCTTCCTCCTTCCACCCTCCTCCTCCACGAGGCATCACCAGGCCCAGGCATGTGTCTTTCCACAGTGGAAGCTTGTACTGACACTATTGCAATTACAAAGGCTGCGAGCTGCAAGGAAACAGTGCTCCTCAGTCCTTCCCGGTCGCTGGGTAGGCAGGGCCAGCACCCAGACTCCAGCCACCGCACTGGGCAGCGGTTCCTGTCACCATGCATCAAAGCATGAAGCCATACATAACGGTACAGATTAAACATGCCACAACCAAGTGACCTCTAACAGCAAGAGAACATGGACAGGAAGAGGGGTCAGCGACCCGGTCCAAGCTGAATGCCCTGGAGGGACCCAAGGCCACGTGGGAAGTGGAGACCCGGCGTCAGAAGTACAGGAGCCAAGGCCGGGGTCTCCGCTGCCCACAGAGGAGCCGTAGTGACACCTTGCAGCTCCATGCTCACTTCCTGGGAAGGCCCTATGGCCAGCGTGGTGGGCACTGCCTGCCTGCCCTGTTGAGCTGCACAGGGCCCCCACCTGGGAAGCCCAGCATGCCATGGACAGGGGTGCAAGCCTGACCCGCACTGCCCGGAGGCTCCCAGGGATGGAAGCTGGAGGGACAGTGTCTGTGCCAGCTGCTTAAGAGTCCACACCTCCAGCTCCCACATGAACCAAGGCCGGGTAGGCGGAAGCAGGGGAGCCCCTTCTCCCAGCGCTGCAGCCCAGGTCCCGCCCAGCTGCGGGCTGCCAGGCCTCCCACTGCAGTGGTTCTCTTAGGAGGCTCAGCCCAGCAGCTCGCTGGGTTCTCTGTCCCTCTGGCCTGGCCCTGTCACCATTCTTCAGCCCCAAGGTCCTTCTGGCAACTGAGGTGCCTCACACTGGCTCCACAAAGCACCTCCTGCCTTCCTGGCCTCTGCCCACCCTGCCCACCTCCCTCCGCCTCCCTCTTCCTCCTTCCACCTCCTCCGCCACGAGGCATCACCAGGCCCAGGCATGTGTCTTTCCACAGTGGAAGCTTGTACTGACACTATTGCAATTACAAAGGCTGCGAGCTGCAAGGAAACAGTGCTCCTCAGTCCTTCCCGGTCGCTGGGTAGGCAGGGCCAGCACCCAGACTCCAGCCACCGCACTGGGCAGCGGTTCCTGTCACCATGCATCAAAGCATGAAGCCATACATAACGGTACAGATTAAACATGCCACAACCAAGTGACCTCTAACAGCAAGAGAACATGGACAGGAAGAGGGGTCAGCGACCCGGTCCAAGGAGAGCCACTTGGACAAGGTGTGACCCCAATGAACACCAGCGTCTTGCAAGGAAGAGACCTTGATGTGGGCGGAGCCTCAGCGGTGGGGGCTGAGCCTGACCCTGAGTGACAGCAGGATGGGGCCTGTTACATGGCCCTCTCGAGCTGGGGAAGCCCTGCTGTTTCTATGGCCACAGAGTCCTTGGCAAGGACGATGGCAAAGAGTGTGCCTGTACGCCCTTACCTGGTGTTGTGGGGCCAGTCTCTGTGGATTAGGTGAGTGTCTGGTCCCTGCTGGCCTGATGGCCTCCAGGGCAGGGGAGTCATTTCTAAGAGGAGTGACTATGAAGGCTGCTCTGCACACCTTGCAGCTTGTCCCATGACCCACCCAGGCCCGAGCAAACCACGCCAACCCCCATGCCCCATGCCAGCCCCATCCTAGTGACCCTGGCACCTGGACTCCAGAGAAGCCTGCCTCCCAGCCCCTCAAGGGAGACTGGATGCCCACAGCTGCCTCGCCCAGGGCGGCCCCTGCAGGCCCCTTGGCCTCCTCCCAGATGTGGCACCTGTTCTACCACCTTGGGGCCATTGGCTCAGAGTTACAGGGACATCAGGGCTGTGCTGGTGTGTGGGGTCCCTAACACTCTGAGTAGACAGGGATTTAATGTGTGGCGAGTGCTTAGGAAATCCCCAGGGCTGGGCACAGAGGCTCACGCCTGTAATCCCAGCATCTTGGGAGGCTGAGGCAGGGGATCGCTTGAACCCAGAAGTTTGAGAGCAGCCTGGACAACACAGTGAAGCCCATCAAACGGAAAATAAAAGTCGGCCAGGTGCGGTGGCACATCTGGTCCCTGCTGGCCAGATGCCCTCCAGGGCAGGGGAGTCATTTCTAAGAGGAGTGACTATGAAGGCTGCTCTGCACACCTTGCAGCTCCATGCTCACTTCCTGGGAAAGGCCCTATGGCCAGCGTGGTGGGCACTGCCTGCCTGCCCTGTTGAGCTGCACAGGGCCCCCACCTGGGAAGCCCAGCATGCCATGGACAGGGGTGCAAGCCTGACCCCGCACTGCCCGGAGGCTCCCAGGGGATGGAAGCTGGAGGGGACAGTGTCTATTGCCAGCTGCTTAAGAGTCCACACCTCCAGCTCCCACATGAACCAAGGCCGGGTAGACGGAAGCAGGGGAGCCCCCTTCTCCCAGCGCTGCAGCCCCAGGTCCCGCCCAGCTGCGGGCTGCCAGGCCTCCCACTGCAGTGGTTCTCTTAGGAGGCTCAGCCCAGCAGCTCGCTGGGTTCTCTGTCCCTCTGGCCTGGCCCTGTCACCATTCTTCAGCCCCAAGGTCCTTCTGGCAACTGAGGTGCCTCACACTGGCTCCACAGCACCTCCCTGCCTTCCTGGCCTCTGCCCACCCTGCCCACCTCCCTCCGCCTCCCTCTTCCTCCTTCCACCCTCCTCCGCCACGAGGCATCACCAGGCCCAGGCATGTGTCTTTCCACAGTGGAAGCTTGTACTGACACTATTGCAATTACAAAGGCTGCGAGCTGCAAGGAAACAGTGCTCCTCAGTCCTTCCCGGTCGCTGGGTAGGCAGGGCCAGCACCCAGACTCCAGCCACCGCACTGGGCAGCGGTTCCTGTCACCATGCATCAAAGCATGAAGCCATACATAACGGTACAGATTAAACATGCCACAACCAAGTGACCTCTAACAGCAAGAGAACATGGACAGGAAGAGGGGTCAGCGACCCGGTCCAAGGAGAGCCACTTGGACAAGGAGTGTGACCCCAATGAACACCAGCATCTTGCAAGGAAGAGACCTTGATGTGGGCGGAGCCTCAGCGGTGGGGGCTGAGCCTGACCCTGAGTGACAGCAGGATGGGGCCTGTTACATGGCCCTCTCGAGCTGGGGAAGCCCTGCTGTTTCTATGGCCACAGAGTCCTTGGCAAGGACGATGGCAAAGAGTGTGCCTGGCCACGCCCTTACCTGGTGTTGTGGGGCCAGTCTCTGTGGATTAGGTGAGTGTCTGGTCCCTGCTGGCCTGATGGCCCCTCCAGGGCAAGGGGGAGTCATTTCCTAAGAGGGAGTGACTATGAAGGCTGCTCTGCACACCTTGCAGCTTGTCCCATGACCCACCCAGGCCCGAGCAAACCACGCCAACCCCCATGCCCCCATGCCAGCCCCATCCTAGTGACCCTGGCACCTGGACTCCAGAGAAGCCTGCCCCTCCCAGCCCCTCAAGGGGAGACTGGATGCCCACAGCTGCCTCGCCCAGGGCGGCCCCTGCAGGCCCCTTGGCCTCCTCCCAGATGTGGCACCTGTTCTGCCACCTTGGGGCCATTGGCTCAGAGTTACAGGGACATCAGGGCTGTGCTGGTGTGTGGGGGTCCCTAACACTCTGAGTAGACAGGGATTTAATGTGTGGCCGAGTGCTTAGGAAATCCCCCAGGGCTGGGCACAGAGGCTCACGCCTGTAATCCCAGCATCTTGGGAGGCTGAGGCAGGGGGATCGCTTGAACCCAGAAGTTTGAGAGCAGCCTGGACAACACAGTGAAGCCCATCAAACGGAAAATAAAAAGTCGGCCAGGTGCGGTGGCACATCTGGTCCCTGCTGGCCAGATGCCCTGACAAGGGCAGGAGGGAGTCTTTTCCTGGGCGGGAGTGACTGCACGAAGGGTGATACCTGGTCGGCTCAAGTGGGAGGATCGCTTGAGCCCAGGAGTTTGAGGCTGCAGGGAGCTGTGATTGCATCCCGGACTCCAGCCTGGGCGACAGAATGAGGCCCTGTCTCTAAAAGAATTAAATAATAAAATAAGAGGACCTTCGACCATGCCCCCCGGCCCCTACGCTTACTAAGCTGGGCTCTAACTGCCGCAGGGTTTCCTTTTTAAGCGCTGGCCTCCAGCTGAGCAGCGTTTAGACCATCGCTCGCCAGCTCACAGAGGCGGCCTCTCCCTCCCCCTGCTTCACCAGCCGCCGCGGCAGCCTTCACTGGACAGGACACTGACTTCAGGAGCTTCCTCATGATGAGAGACCGTGGTCGTGGGCTGGTCCTGGCCGGGCCACCCAGGCTGTGGGCCTGCACACCTTTGCGTCCTGGAAAGACCCAGCTGGATACAGTCACGTGTGAAGCCTCACCCCAAGGTGAGCGTCCGTCACTGGTCACGTGCGTGTGTGTTCCATGCACACATGTGAGGGCCGCCCCCACGGGACTCCCAGCCCTCCCGTGGCCTGTGGAATATGCGTGTGTGGCCCCTGGACTGTCCACCCCTCTCATTCTGCTCCCACTAGCTCCTCCTCATGGTCCGTGCTGCCCCTGCACGGCCCCCCAGAAGCTGCTCTGGCCACACACAGGCTGGTCGATGACCTCCCAGGGCAAGTCCAGTGGCTGAGTTCCTCCCTCATTGCGCTGACCGTCCACACGCTCTCCCGCCATTAGAACGACTTTCAGAAAACCAAAACGAAATGGCATTCACTAGTGTCACGTATTTGTAAAAATCAAGCAGAATATAAATAATCTGTGAGAGTAAAACACGACCCCAGATTCCTTCCCTGAGAAGTGAACTGTGCTAACCCTAAGAAACTGAATCCAGGCCACCCCACCGGCCACTCTGTAGGATCCTGGGGTCAGACATTTACCGTTTATCTAATTACGGGGCTACCTTCTGCGTACTGTTGACTGTAAATATGTTCTTTAAACTATGGGAGGGAAGGAAAGAGAGAGAGAGAAAGAGGAAAAAAGAAAGAAAGGAAGAAGAGGGAGGGGAGAAAGAAGACAAAGGAAGAAAAGAAATAAGGAAGAGAAACAAGACAGATGGGAAGGAATGAAGGAGAAAGAGAAAATATGAAAAGAAAGAAGAGAGGGAAGGAAAAGAAATCAAGAAAGAGGAAGGGAGGGAGGAAGGAGAGGGAGGAGGGTGGGAGGAGGAGGAGGGAAGGAAGGAGGGAAGGAGGGAGGAGGGAAGGAGGGGAAGAACAAGGGGAGGAAGGAAGGGAGGGAGGAGGGAGGCACGAGGAGAGGAAGGAGGGGAGGAAGAAATCAAGGAGGGAAGGGAGGGAGGAAAGAGGAAGGAGGGAGGGAAGGCAGGAAAGTGAGCCTGCTTGGAAGGATTGCTGAGGCACCCTGAGATCTTTCTTTAACATGTGAGATTCATGTTAAACAATCCTTTCTGCTGGGCGTGGTGGCTCACGCCGTCATCCCAACACTTTGGGAGGCCAAGGCGGGCGGATCACGAGGTCAGGAGTTCAAGATTGACCTGGCCAACATGGTGAAAGCCTGTCTCTACTAAAAGTACAAAAATCAGCTGGGTGTGGTGGCAGCCGCCTGTAATCCCAGCTACTCTGGAGGCTGAGGCGGGAGAATTGCTTCAACCCAGGAGATGGAGGCAGTGAGCTGAGACCGTGCCACTGCACTCCAGCCTGGGTGACAGAGCAAGACTCTGGTCTCAGAAAAAAACAAAAAACAATCCTTCCATGAAAAGAAACGGGCAGGACAGGAGCTGTGAAGACTTGGAGTCAGTTTGCTTCAGCCGTACTGGAGGCTCCTGCTGCAGGCAGCCCCAGCCCCAGGTGTCATTGTGCTGGGAACCACGACGCCCAGAGGTCTCCGCTCCGTTCCTCCAGGGTTCAGGCCTTGGTCAAGGACACGTGGGCTCTGCCCCGCCCACCCTGAGCGCAGGCTCCTCTCCAGATGTCTCCGCGTCCGGGTCTTTATTTTTATCTTGACACAGGACCTGCTTTATTCCAGTTTTGGATTTGCACAGGGACCCACACAGCCTGGCTGTCGGGACACGGCTCTCCCCACCTCTCTGCCTCCCTGTCCCGGCTGCTTCCCTCCTCACCCACAGGGGAGCTGCTCCGGGGGCCTCCGGAATTCCTCTCCTTGGTTTGTGCCCTTGTTTTGTGAAGCACATCCTTAAAGAGTTGACTGGAAAAGATGTGAGGGTGGTGAACTTTCTGGAATCTGCCTGCCTGAAAATGTCTTGATTCTAGCTTTTAAAAGCAAGCCTGGCCAGGCGTGGACATCTGGGTTGCAAGCGGCCCTCCCTACGAGTGCACAGGGGCGGGGGCTGCTGCATTTCAGCTCAGGATCCCTGCTTAGGATGGCAGATCTGATGCTCAGGGCTTCATCTGCACAGCCGTTAGGAACGGCTTGGGTGTCGGATGACAGAAAACAGCCAACTGCAGCTTAAACAAACACACTTTCATTTGTTTTAAATCACACACACACACAACAAAAACATGTTTGGCCGGGCGTGGTGGCGTGGTGGCGTGGTGGCGTGGTGGGCGGCTCGCCTGAGCCCAGGTGTTTGAGATCAGCCTGGGTTACAGGATGTGACCCAGTCTCTACCAGCAAGTGTCTATGGAACTCATATAAAGCTGGTGCCTGTGGTCCCAGCTACTTGGGAGGCTGGAGTGGAGAGTAGCTGGAGCCTGGGAGGCTGAAGGTTGCAGTGAGCCGAGCTTGCACCACTGCAGTCCGGCCTGGGCAGCGGAGCCAGACCTTGTCTCAAAACCAAAACGAAGAAAGCCTCCTGCTCACAAGGGCACTGAGCCCACACCTGTAATTTTATTTCATTTTATTTTTGCAGAGAAAGGGTCTTGCTGTGTTGCCCAGGCTGGTCTCAAACTCCTGGACTCAAGCGATCTTCTAGTCTTGGTCTCTGGAATTCCTCTCCTTGGTTTGTGCCCTTGTTTTGTGAAGCACATCCTTAAAGAGTTGACTGGAAAAGATGTGAGGGTGGTGAACTTTCTGGAATCTGCCTGCCTGAAAATGTCTTGATTCTAGCTTTTAAAAGCAAGCCTGGCCAGGCGTGGACATCTGGGTTGCAAGCGGCCCTCCCTACGAGTGCACAGGGGCGGGGGCTGCTGCATTTCAGCTCAGGATCCCTGCTTAGGATGGCAGATCTGATGCTCAGGGCTTCATCTGCACAGCCGTTAGGAACGGCTTGGGTGTCGGATGACAGAAAACAGCCAACTGCAGCTTAAACAAACACACTTTCATTTGTTTTAAATCACACACACACACACAACAAAAACATGTTTGGCCGGGCGTGGTGGCGTGGGGTATGGGGTGTGGTGGTGGCGTGGTGGCGTGGTGGCGTGGTGGCATGGTGGCATGGGGTGTGGTGGCGTGGTGGCATGGTGGCATGGGGTGTGGTGGCGTGGTGGCATGGTGGCATGGGGTGTGGTGGCGTGGTGGCATGGTGGCATGGGGTGTGGTGGCGTGGGGTATGGGGTGTGGTGGTGGCGTGGTGGCGTGGTGGGCGGCTCGCCTGAGCCCAGGTGTTTGAGATCAGCCTGGGTTACAGGATGTGACCCAGTCTCTACCAGCAAGTGTCTATGGAACTCATATAAAGCTGGTGCCTGTGGTCCCAGCTACTTGGGAGGCTGGAGTGGAGAGTAGCTGGAGCCTGGGAGGCTGAAGGTTGCAGTGAGCCGAGCTTGCACCACTGCAGTCCGGCCTGGGCAGCGGAGCCAGACCTTGTCTCAAAACCAAAACGAAATGGCATTCACTAGTGTCACGTATTTGTAAAAATCAAGCAGAATATAAATAATCTGTGAGAGTAAAACACGACCCCAGATTCCTTCCCTGAGAAGTGAACTGTGCTAACCCTAAGAAACTGAATCCAGGCCACCCCACCGGCCACTCTGTAGGATCCTGGGGTCAGACATTTACCGTTTATCTAATTACGGGCTACCTTCTGCGTACTGTTGACTGTAAATATGTTCTTTAAACTATGGGAGGGAAGGAAGAGAGAGAGAGAAAGAGGAAAAAGAAAGAAAGGAAGAAGAGGGAGGGGAGAAAGAAGACAAAGGAAGAAAAGAAATAAGGAAGAGAAACAAGACAGATGGGAAGGAATGAAGGAGAAAGAGAAAATATGAAAAAGAAAGAAGAGAGGGAAGGAAAAAGAAATCAAGAAAGAGGGAAGGGGAGGGAGGAAGGAGAGAGGGAGGAGGGGTGGGAGGAGGAGGAGGGAAGGAAGGAGGGAAGGGAGGGAGGAGGGAAGGAGGGGAAGAACAAGGGAGGAAGGAAGGGAGGGAGGAGGGAGGCACGAGGAGAGGAAGGAGGGAGGAAGAAATCGAGGAGGGAAGGGAGGAGGAAGGAGAGAGGAGGGAAGGAAGGAGGGAGGAAGGCAGGAAAGTGAGCCTGCTTGGAAGGATTGCTGAGGCACCCTGAGATCTTTCTTTAACATGTGAGATTCATGTTAAACAATCCTTTCTGCTGGGCGTGGTGGCTCACGCCGTCATCCCAACACTTTGGGAGGCCAAGGCGGGCGGATCACGAGGTCAGGAGTTCAAGATTGACCTGGCCAACATGGTGAAAGCCTGTCTCTACTAAAAGTACAAAAATCAGCTGGGTGTGGTGGCAGCCGCCTGTAATCCCAGCTACTCTGGAGGCTGAGGCGGGAGAATTGCTTCAACCCAGGAGATGGAGGCAGTGAGCTGAGACCGTGCCACTGCACTCCAGCCTGGGTGACAGAGCAAGACTCTGGTCTCAGAAAAAAACAAAAAACAATCCTTCCATGAAAAGAAACGGGCAGGACAGGAGCTGTGAAGACTTGGAGTCAGTTTGCTTCAGCCGTACTGGAGGCTCCTGCTGCAGGCAGCCCCAGCCCCAGGTGTCATTGTGCTGGGAACCACGACGCCCAGAGGTCTCCGCTCCGTTCCTCCAGGGTTCAGGCCTTGGTCAAGGACACGTGGGCTCTGCCCCGCCCACCCTGAGCGCAGGCTCCTCTCCAGATGTCTCCGTGTCCGGGTCTTTATTTTTATCTTGACACAGGACCTGCTTTATTCCAGTTTTGGATTTGCACAGGGACCCACACAGCCTGGCTGTCAGGACACGGCTCTCCCCACCTCTCTGCCTCCCTGTCCCGGCTGCTTCCCTCCTCACCCACAGGAGCTGCTCCGGGGCCTCCGGAATTCCTCTCCTTGGTTTGTGCCCTTGTTTTGTGAAGCACATCCTTAAAGAGTTGACTGGAAAAGATGTGAGGGTGGTGAACTTTCTGGAATCTGCCTGCCTGAAAATGTCTTGATTCTAGCTTTTTAAAAGCAAGCCTGGCCAGGCGTGGACATCTGGGTTGCAAGCGGCCCTCCCTACGAGTGCACGGGGGGCGGGGGGCTGCTGCATTTCAGCTCAGGATCCCTGCTTAGGATGGCAGATCTGATGCTCAGGGCTTCATCTGCACAGCCGTTAGGAACGGCTTGGGTGTCGGATGACAGAAAACAGCCAACTGCAGCTTAAACAAACACACTTTCATTTGTTTTAAATCACACACACACACACAACAAAAACATGTTTGGCCGGGCGTGGTGGCGTGGGGTGTGGTGGTGGCGTGGTGGCGTGGTGGCGTGGGGTGTGGTGGTGGCGTGGTGGCGTGGGGTGTGGGGTGTGGTGGTGGCGTGGTGGCATGGTGGCATGGGGTGTGGTGGCGTGGGGTATGGGGTGTGGTGGTGGCGTGGTGGCGTGGTGGTGTGGGGTGTGGTGGTGGCGTGGTGGCGTGGGGTGTGGTGGTGGCGTGGTGGCGTGGTGGGCGGCTCGCCTGAGCCCAGGTGTTTGAGATCAGCCTGGGTTACAGGATGTGACCCAGTCTCTACCAGCAAGTGTCTATGGAACTCATATAAAGCTGGTGCCTGTGGTCCCAGCTACTTGGGAGGCTGGAGTGGGAGAGTAGCTGGAGCCTGGGAGGCTGAAGGTTGCAGTGAGCCGAGCTTGCACCACTGCAGTCCGGCCTGGGCAGCGGAGCCAGACCTTGTCTCAAAACCAAAACGAAAGAAAGCCTCCTGCTCACAAGGGGCACTGAGCCCACACCTGTAATTTTTATTTCATTTTATTTTTTGCAGAGAAAGGGTCTTGCTGTGTTGCCCAGGCTGGTCTCAAACTCCTGGACTCAAGCGATCTTCTAGTCTTGGTCTCTGGAATTCCTCTCCTTGGTTTGCACCCTTGTTTTGTGAAGCGTGCCCTCAAAGGGTTGACTGAAAAAGATGTGAGGGTGGTGAACTTTTCTGGAATCGCCTGCCTGAAAATACCTTTATTCTGGTTTTTAAAAGTAAGTCTGCCCAGGCGTGGCCACCTCGGTTGCAGATCACGGTGCTGTGATGACAGGTGTGAGCCACCGCCCTGGATTTGTTCTGCAGGTCTTCCTATGATACTTACTGGAGTTTATTTAAAACTCTCATCTGTGCCCTGAATTATTTCTGTTTCTTCCAGTGTCTTTAGGGTTCGGGCTCACGCCGGTAATCCCAGCACTTTGGAAGTTCAAGGCGGGTGGATCACGAGGTCGGGAGATCAAGACCATCCTCGCCAACATGGTGAAACCCTGTCTCTACTAAAAGTATAAAAATTAGCTGGGCGTGGTGGTGCGCGCCTGTAATCCCACTACTCGAGAGGCTGAGGCAGGAGAACCGCTTGAACTAGAGAGTCGGAGGTTGCAGTGAGCCAAGGTCACGCCACAGCATTCCAGCCCGGCGACAGAGAGAGACTGCAACTCAAAACAAACAAACCACTAGGGTTTGTGTGAGGGCGCCATGAGGTCACTGGAGCATTTTCTATTTTTCTCTGTCATCTTTAATGGGTCACTTCCTTACTCATGATCTCAAGACGGCTGCAGCGACTCCACCATCACATCCTGCGTCCTAGGCAGGAAATGGGTGCAAGGGAAAAGATGTCCTGAGCAAAATGGGCACCCTTTCAGCAAAGCGTTGCCTGCTTGCTGGAGAGGAGAGCCTCTCGCTGTAGGAATTTATCACGATGTCTCATTGGCCAAAAGGGTGTCAAGTGCCCACCGTAGATTTCCCTACAGACAAGGAAAAACTGACCTATTTTTTTCTCACTAGATTTCTCGGGTGTTATCTTTCCAATTTTTATTAAAAAAAAAAAAAAAGATTACTTTGCTGGTCACATTTTTGTTTTCTTTTTTGTTTTATTGTTCCTTTTTCATAGATGATTTTCTTTCTTTTTCCTTCCTTCCCTCCTTCTTTCCTTCCCTCCCCTCCCCTCCTTCCTTCTTTCCTTTTGACAGAGTCTTGCACTGTCACCCAGGCTGGAGTGCATTGGCACGATCTCGGCTCACCGCAACGTCCGCCTCCCAGGTTCAAGCGATCCTCCTGCCTCCGTCTCCTCTGTCGCTGGGACTACAGGCGCCACCACCGGGCGAATTGTTTTGTGTTGTTGTATTTTTAGTAGAGACAGGGTTTTGTTACGTTGGCCAGGCTGGTCTCGAACTCCTGATTTCATGATTTGCTGGCCTTGGCCTCCCAAAAGTGCTGGGATTACAGGCGGGAGCCATCACACCTGGTCTTTCTTTCCCTTTCGTTCCCTCTTTCCCTCCCTCCCTCTTCCTTCCTTCCTTTTCTCTTTCTTTCTTCTTTCTTTCTTTCCTCTCTCTCTGTCCTTCCTTCCTTTCTTTCTCTCTTTCTCTCTCTCTTTCTTTCCTCTCTCTCTGTCCTTCTTTTCTTTCTCTTTCTTTCTCTCTCTCTTTCTTTCTTTCCTCTCTGTCCTTCCTTCCTTCCTTCCTCTTTCTTTCTTTCTTTCTCTCTTTCTTTCTTTCTTTCCTCTCTCTGTCCTTCCTTCCTTCCTCTTTCTTTCTTTCTCTCTTTCTTTTTCTTTCTTTCTTCTCTCTCTCTCTCCTTCCTTCCTTCCTTCTTCCCTTTTTTGAAACAGAGTAGTAGGCTTGATCTCAGCTCACTGCAACCTCAACCTCCTGGGTTTAAGCAATTCTTCCACCTCAGTCTCTCAAGTGGCTGGGACTAGCAGCGTCCACTACCTGTAATTTTTTAATTGTTTTGCAGAGACAGGGTCTTGCTATGTTGCCCAGGCTGGTCTTGAACTCCTGGACTCAAGCGATCGTCTGGTCTCCATCTTCCAAAGTGCTGTGATTACAGGCGTGAGCCACTGCCCTAGATTTTTTCTGCAGGTCTTTCTACTGATACTTATTAGAGTTTATTTAAAACTCTCATCTGTGCCCTATTTCATCTGGATTATTTCTGTTTCTTCCACTGTCATTTTCCAGTCTGCCTCCCTGGAGCACCCACACTGATTCTGCGCCCACATAAATCAGACCACATCTTATTTCTGCCTCAAACCCCTGACATCCAGAAGGCAGGGAAGTCCTCAGAGACTCCAAGCATAGTGTTGAAACTGAATTTGAAAGAAGGAAGGATTCATGCATCTTTAGCAATACTAAAACACAAACAAAGAAGGGAGGAGAGTTTTCTTTCCTGAATGCTGGCATCTCGTCAGTGCAGCTGGGGATACAGAATCAGAAAGCTGGAAGTGCTCGGGCTGGGGCAGGAGGCCCCGTGGGGCTGGGACTAGGGCAGGAGGCCCCGTGGGGCTGGGACTAGGGCAGGAGGCCCCGTGGGGCTGGGACTAGGGCAGCAGGGCCCGTGGGGCTGGGACTAGGGCAGGAGGGCCCGTGGGGCTGGGACTAGGGCAGGAGGGCCCGTGGGGCCCAGAAGCATCACCGTTCAAAGGCAACAACCTCTTCACTGACAGAAGCAGACAGTCCTAGAGGACGAGCTGGCCTTGATTGGAGCCTGGACAGGGGAAAACCGAAGCAGCTGGAAGGAGCACGCTGGGAGGGAGGATGGGGCGGGCAGTGCAGACGGTGTGGGCATAGCCTGTCCGACATGTGAAGGAGAATGCCGATTCCGGGATGCTACCGGTACCTCCAACTTCCTCTCTAAGAAGCTGAAGAGCAAAAGACATGCACCTTGTTTTAGAGACAGAAGAAAAGAAATCAAACGACTACAGCTCAGCCTGGAACAGCATGGGGTTTAGGGCACCGGCCCTCATGCAGCTGAAAATCCCAACATGGCCAGGCGTGGCGGCTGCAATCCCAGCACTTTGGAGGTAAAGGCGGTGGATCACAAGGTCAGGAGATCGAGACTGTCCTGGTAACACGGTGAAACCCCATCTCTACTAAAAATACAAAAATTAGCCAGGATTGGTGGCATGTTTCCTCTAATCCCAGCTACATGGGAAGCAGAGGCAGGAGAATCCCTTGAACCCAGGAGGCGGAGGTGGAGGTTGGGGCTGCAGTGAGCTGAGATCACACAATTACACTCCAGCCTGGGTGACAGAGCCAGACTCTGTTTAAAAAGAAAAGAAAATCCCCACATAAGTTCAGGCTTCCTGGAATTGCACTGCTAACAGCCTCCTGCTGGCCGGAAGCCTTGAGAACATGACCAGGTGATGAGCCCATGTCCTGCATGTCAGGTACTGTGTAACATGATCAGGTGATGAGCCCACATCCTGCATGTCAGGTACTGTGTAACATGATCAGGTGATGAGCCCGTCCTGCGTGTCAGGTACCGTGTAACATGACCAGGTGATGAGCCCACATCCTGCGTGTCAGGTACAGTGTAGCATGACCAGGTGATGAGCCCATGTCCTGCATGTCAGGTACCCTGTAACATGACCAGGTGATGAGCCCGTCCTGCGTGTCAGGTACTGTAACATGACCAGGTGATGAGCCTGTCCTGCGTGTCAGGTACCATGTAACATGACCAGGTGATGAGCCCACATTCTGCGTGTCAGGTACCCTGTAACATGACCAGGTGATGACCCGCATTCTGCGTGTCAGGTACCATGTAACATGACCAGGTGATGAGCCCACATTCTGCGTGTCAGGTCCTGTGTAACATGACCAGGTGATGAGCCTGTCCTGCGTGTCAGGTCCTGTAACATGACCAGGTGATGAGCCTGCGTCCTGCGTGTCAGGTACCCTGTAACATGACCAGGTGATGAGCCCGTCCTGCGTGTCAGGTCCTGTAACATGACCAGGTGATGAGTCTGCGTCCTGCGTGTCAGGTCCTGTAACATGACCAGGTGATGAGCATGCATCCTGCGTGTCGGGTACCGTGTAACATGACCAGGTGATGAGCCGCGTCCTGCGTGTCAGGTACAGTGTAGCATGACCAGGTGATGAGCCCGTCCTGCGTGTCGGGTCCTGTGTAACATGACCAGGTGATGAGCCCACATCCTGCGTGTCAGGTCTGTGTAACATGATCAGGTGATGAGCCCACATTCTGCGTGTCAGGTCTGTGTAACATGACCAGGTGATGAGCCTGCGTCCTGCGTGTCGGGTCCTGTGTAACATGATCAGGTGATGAGCCTGCATCCTGCGTGTCAGGTACAGTGTAGCATGACCAGGTGATGAGCCCACATCCTGCATGTCAGGTACCCTGTAACATGACCAGGTGATGAGCCTGTCCTGCGTGTCAGGTACCCTGTAACATGACCAGGTGATGAGCCTGTCCTGCGTGTCAGGTCTGTGTAACATGATCAGGTGATGAGCCTGTCCTGCGTGTCAGGTCTGTGTAACATGACCAGGTGATGAGCCTGTCCTGCGTGTCAGGTCTGTGTAACATGATCAGGTGATGAGCCCACATTCTGCGTGTCAGGTCTGTGTAACATGATCAGGTGATGAGCCTGTCCTGCGTGTCAGGTCTGTGTAACATGACCAGGTGATGAGCCTGTCCTGCGTGTCAGGTCCTGTGTAACATGATCAGGTGATGAGCCTGTCCTGCGTGTCAGGTCCTGTAACATGACCAGGTGATGAGCCTGTCCTGCGTGTCAGGTCCTGTGTAACATGATCAGGTGATGAGCCTGTCCTGCGTGTCAGGTCCTGTAACATGACCAGGTGATGAGCCTGTCCTGCGTGTCGGGTCCTGTGTAACATGATCAGGTGATGAGCCTGCATCCTGCGTGTCAGGTACCTGTAACATGACCAGGTGATGAGCATGCATCCTGCGTGTCAGGTACAGTGTAGCATGACCAGGTGATGAGCCGCGTCCTGCGTGTCAGGTACCTGTAACATGACCAGGTGATGAGCCTGTCCTGCGTGTCAGGTCTGTGTAACATGACCAGGTGATGAGCCTGCGTCCTGCGTGTCAGGTCCTGTAACATGACCAGGTGATGAGTCTGCGTCCTGCGTGTCAGGTCTGTGTAACATGATCAGGTGATGAGCCTGCATTCTGCGTGTCAGGTCTGTGTAACATGATCAGGTGATGAGCCCACATTCTGCGTGTCAGGTCTGTGTAACATGATCAGGTGATGAGCCCATGTCCTGCATGTCAGGTACTGTGTAACATGACCAGGTGATGAGCCTGTCCTGCGTGTCAGGTACAGTGTAGCATGACCAGGTGATGAGCCCACATTCTGCGTGTCAGGTACCCTGTAACATGACCAGGTGATGAGCCCACATCCTGCATGTCAGGTACCCTGTAACATGACCAGGTGATGAGCATGCATCCTGCGTGTCAGGTACAGTGTAACATGACCAGGTGATGAGCATGCATCCTGCGTGTCAGGTACCATGTAACATGACCAGGGTTTTGTTCGTTGGCCAGGCTGGTCTCGAACTCCTGATTTCATGATTTGCTGGCCTTGGCCTCCCAAAAGTGCTGGGATTACAGGCGGAGCCATCACACCTGGTCTTTCTTTCCCTTTCGTTCCCTCTTTCCTCCCTCCCTCTTCCTTCCTTCCTTTTCTCTTTCTTTCTTCTTTCTTTCTTTCCTCTCTCTCTGTCCTTCCTTCCTTTCTTTCTCTCTTTCTCTCTCTCTTTCTTTCCTCTCTCTGTCCTTCTTTTCTTTCTCTCTCTCTCTTTCTTTTCCTTCCTTCCTTCTTTCTCTTTCTTTCTCTCTTTCTTTCTTCTTTCTTTCTTTCTTTCCTCTCTGTCCTTCCTTCCTTCCTTTCTTTCTCTCTTTCTTTCTTTCTCTTTCTTTCTTCTCTCTCTCTCCTTCCTTCCTTCCTTCTTCCCTTTTTGAAACAGAGTAGTAGGCTTGATCTCAGCTCACTGCAACCTCAACCTCCTGGGTTTAAGCAATTCTTCCACCTCAGCCTCTCAAGTGGCTGGGACTAGCGTCCACTACCTGTAATTTTTTAATTGTTTTGCAGAGACAGGGTCTTGCTATGTTGCCCAGGCTGGTCTTGAACTCCTGGACTCAGCGATCGTCTGGTCTCCATCTTCCAAAGTGCTGTGATTACAGGCGTGAGCCACTGCCTAGATTTTTCTGCAGGTCTTTCTACTGATACTTATTAGAGTTTATTTAAAACTCTCATCTGTGCCCTATTTCATCTGGATTATTTCTGTTTCTTCCACTGTCATTTTCCAGTCTGCCTCCTGGAGCACCCACACTGATTCTGCGCCCCATAAATCAGACCACATCTTATTTCTGCCTCAAACCCCTGACATCCAGAAGCAGGGAAGTCCTCAGAGACTCAAGCATAGTGTTGAAACTGAATTTGAAAGAAGGAAGGATTCATGCATCTTTAGCAATACTAAAACACAAACAAAGAAGGAGGAGGTTTTCTTTCCTGAATGCTGGCATCTCGTCAGTGCAGCTGGGGATACAGAATCAGAAAGCTGGAAGTGCTCGGGCTGGGGCAGGAGGCCCGTGGGGCTGGGACTAGGGCAGGAGGCCCGTGGGGCTGGGACTGGGCAGCAGGGCCCATGGGGCTGGGACTGGGGCAGGTGGCCCGTGGGGCTGGGACTGGGCAGCAGGGCCCGTGGGGCTGGGACTAGGGCAGGAGGGCCCGTGGGGCTGGGACTAGGGCAGGAGGGCCCGTGGGGCTGGGACTAGGGCAGGAGGCCCGTGGGGCTGGGACTAGGGCAGCAGGGCCGTGGGGCTGGGACTGGGGCAGGAGGCCCGTGGGGCTGGGACTAGGGCAGCAGGGCCCGTGGGGCCCAGAAGCATCACCGTTCAAAGGCAACAACCTCTTCACTGAGGGAAGCAGACAGTCCTAGAGGACGAGCTGGCCTTGATTGGAGCCTGGACAGGGGAAAACCGAAGCAGCTGGAAGGAGCACGCTGGGAGGGAGGATGGGGCGGGCAGTGCAGACGGTGTGGGCATAGCCCGTCCGACATGTGAAGGAGAATGCCGATTCCGGGATGCTACCGGTACCTCCAACTTCCTCTCTAAGAAGCTGAAGAGCAAAAAGACATGCACCTTGTTTTTAGAGACAGAAGAAAAGAGAAATCAAACGACTACAGCTCAGCCTGGAACAGCATGGGGTTTAGGGCACCGGCCCTCATGCAGCTGAAAATCCCAACATGGCCAGGCGTGGCGGCTCGTCTGCAATCCCAGCACTTTGGAGGTAAAGGCGGTGGATCACAAGGTCAGGAGATCGAGACTGTCCTGGTAACACGGTGAAACCCCATCTCTACTAAAAATACAAAAATTAGCCAGGATTGGTGGCATGTTTCCTCTAATCCCAGCTACATGGGAAGCAGAGGCAGGAGAATCCCTTGAACCCAGGAGGCGGAGGTGGAGGTTGGGGCTGCAGTGAGCTGAGATCACACAATTACACTCCAGCCTGGGTGACAGAGCCAGACTCTGTTTAAAAAAAGAAAAGAAAAAGAAAATCCCCACATAAGTTCAGGCTTCCTGGAATTGCACTGCTAACAGCCTCCTGCTGGCCGGAAGCCTTGAGAACATGACCAGGTGATGAGCCCGCGTCCTGCGTGTCAGGTCCTGTGTAACATGATCAGGTGATGAGCCTGCGTCCTGCGTGTCAGGTCCTGTGTAACATGACCAGGTGATGAGCCCATGTCCTGCATGTCAGGTACCTGTAACATGACCAGGTGATGAGCCCGGCGTCCTGCGTGTCGGGTACCGTGTAACATGACCAGGTGATGAGCCCGCGTCCTGCGTGTCAGGTCCTGTAACATGACCAGGTGATGAGCCCGCGTCCTGCGTGTCAGGTACAGTGTAGCATGACCAGGTGATGAGCCCATGTCCTGCATGTCAGGTACCCTGTAACATGACCAGGTGATGAGCCCGCGTCCTGCGTGTCAGGTACCATGTAACATGACCAGGTGATGAGCCCGCGTCCTGCGTGTCAGGTCCTGTGTAACATGACCAGGTGATGAGCCCGTGTCCTACGTGTCAGGTACAGTGTAGCATGACCAGGTGATGAGCCCATGTCCTGCATGTCAGGTACCCTGTAACATGACCAGGTGATGAGCCCGCGTCCTGCGTGTCAGGTACCATGTAACATGACCAGGTGATGAGCCCACATCCTGCGTGTCAGGTACCGTGTAGCATGACCAGGTGATGAGCCCATGTCCTGCGTGTCAGGTCCTGTAACATGACCAGGTGATGAGCCGGCGTCCTGCGTGTCAGGTACCGTGTAACATGACCAGGTGATGAGCCGTGTCCTGCGTGTCAGGTCCTGTAACATGACCAGGTGATGAGCATGCATCCTGCGTGTCAGGTACCGTGTAACATGACCAGGTGATGAGCCTGTCCTGCGTGTCAGGTCCTGTGTAACATGACCAGGTGATGAGCCCATGTCCTGCGTGTCAGGTACCATGTAACATGACCAGGTGATGAGCCCATGTCCTGCATGTCAGGTACCGTGTAACATGACCAGGTGATGAGCATGTGTTCTGCATGTCAGGTACTGTGTAGCATGACCAGGTGATGAGCCTGCGTCCTGCGTGTCAGGTCCTGTGTAACATGACCAGGTGATGAGCATGCGTTCTGCATGTCAGGTACTGTGTAACATGACCAGGTGATGAGCCCGTGTCCTGCATGTCAGGTGCCGTGTAACATGACCAGGTGATGAGCCTGCGTCCTGCGTGTCAGGTACCGTGTAACATGACCAGGTGATGAGCCCGCGTCCTGCGTGTCAGGTCCTGTGTAACATGATCAGGTGATGAGCCTGCGTCCTGCGTGTCAGGTACCGTGTAACATGACCGGGTGATGAGCCCACATCCTGCATGTCAGGTACCGTGTAGCATGACCAGGTGATGAGCCCGCATCCTGCGTGTCAGGTACCGTGTAGCATGACCAGGTGATGAGTCTGCGTCCTGCGTGTCAGGTCTGTGTAACATGACCAGGTGATGAGCCCGCGTCCTGCGTGTCAGGTACCGTGTAACATGACCAGGTGATGAGCCCGTGTCCTGCGTGTCAGGTCCTGTGTAACATGACCAGGTGATGAGCATGCATCCTGCGTGTCAGGTACCGTGTAACATGACCAGGTGATGAGCCCGTGTCCTGCGTGTCAGGTCCTGTGTAACATGACCAGGTGATGAGCCCGTGTCCTGCGTGTCAGGTACCGTGTAACATGACCAGGTGATGAGCCTGCATCCTGCGTGTCAGGTACCGTGTAACATGACCAGGTGATGAGCCCACATTCTGCGTGTCAGGTACCCTGTAGCATGACCAGGTGATGAGTCTGCGTCCTGCGTGTCAGGTCCTGTGTAACATGACCAGGTGATGAGCCCGCGTCCTGCGTGTCAGGTACCGTGTAACATGACCAGGTGATGAGCCCGTGTCCTGCGTGTCAGGTCCTGTGTAACATGACCAGGTGATGAGCATGCGTTCTGCATGTCAGGTACTGTGTAACATGACCAGGCGATGAGCCGCGTCCTGCGTGTCAGGTCCTGTAACATGACCAGGCGATGAGCCCGCGTCCTGCGTGTCAGGTCCTGTGTAACATGACCAGGTGATGAGCATGCGTTCTGCATGTCAGGTACCGTGTAACATGACCAGGTGATGAGCCCGTGTCCTGTGTGTCGGGTACCGTGTAACATGACCAGGTGATGAGCCCACATTCTGTGTGTCAGGTACCCTGTAGCATGACCAGGCGATGAGTCTGCGTCCTGCGTGTCAGGTCCTGTGTAACATGACCAGGTGATGAGCCCGTGTCCTGCGTGTCAGGTCCTGTGTAACATGACCAGGTGATGAGCATGCATCCTGCGTGTCAGGTACCGTGTAACATGACCAGGTGATGAGCCCGTGTCCTGCGTGTCAGGTCCTGTGTAACATGACCAGGGGATGAGCACGCGTCCTGCGTGTCAGGTACCGTGTAACATGACCAGGTGATGACCCCGCATTCTGCGTGTCAGGTCCTGTGTAACATGACCAGGTGATGAGCATGCATCCTGCGTGTCAGGTACCGTGTAACATGACCAGGTGATGAGCACGCGTCCTGCGTGTCAGGTACCGTGTAACATGACCGGGTGATGACCCGCATTCTGCGTGTCAGGTCCTGTGTAACATGACCAGGTGATGAGTCTGCATCCTGCGTGTCAGGTCCTGTGTAACATGACCAGGTGATGAGCATGCATCCTGCGTGTCAGGTGCCGTGTAACATGACCGGGTGATGAGCCCGTGTCCTGCGTGTCAGGTCCTGTGTAACATGACCAGGCGATGAGCCCGTCCTGCGTGTCAGGTACCGTGTAACATGACCAGGTGATGAGCCCGTGTCCTGTGTGTCAGGTACCGTGTAACATGACCAGGTGATGAGCATGTGTTCTGCATGTCAGGTACTGTGTAGCATGACCAGGTGATGAGCCTGCGTCCTGCGTGTCAGGTCCGTGTAACATGACCAGGTGATGAGCATGCGTTCTGCATGTCAGGTACTGTGTAACATGACCAGGTGATGAGCCCACGTCCTGCGTGTCAGGTCCTGTGTAACATGACCAGGCGATGAGCCCGCGTCCTGCGTGTCAGGTCCTGTGTAACATGATCAGGTGATGAGCCCGCGTCCTGCGTGTCAGGTACCGTGTAGCATGACCAGGTGATGAGCCCGTGTCCTGCGTGTCAGGTACCGTGTAACATGACCAGGTGATGAGCCCACATTCTGCGTGTCAGGTCCTGTAACATGACCAGGTGATGAGCATGCATCCTGCGTGTCAGGTCCTGTAACATGACCAGGTGATGAGCCCGCATCCTGCGTGTCAGGTACCGTGTAACATGACCAGGTGATGAGCCCGTGTCCTGCGTGTCAGGTCCTGTGTAACATGACCAGGTGATGAGCATGCATCCTGCGTGTCAGGTACCGTGTAACATGACCAGGTGATGAGCCCGTGTCCTGCGTGTCAGGTCCTGTGTAACATGACCAGGTGATGAGCACGCGTCCTGCGTGTCAGGTACCGTGTAACATGACCAGGTGATGACCCCGCATTCTGCGTGTCAGGTACCGTGTAACATGACCAGGTGATGAGCCTGCATTCTGCACGATCCGTGTCAGGTGCTCTGTTCACACAATACAGCAGGCTGGAGTCTTGACTCCTTAGTGAGAAAATCCCACAGAAGAGAAAATGTCGTTCCCCTTCCCTGCGTGGAACGGACCCTCCTAAAGGCCTTCGTCCTTTTGGTCTTCATCCTGAGAGGCTGTGGAGTAGGAAAGGGGGCTTGGCCTCACCATCTCGGGGTGGCAGAGGCAGGAGAAAATCTGCGTGTAAGGGACCCACGTGGGCAAAACCCACGCAGTTGTTCAAGGGCCAGCTGTAAATGTGGCAGTTGGTGAATCCCGGTGCAGGACGCTGGGCACCATGGCAGACAGCCCCTTGGGCCTCCTGTGACCCCTGCACCCCGGGCTGCTGCCCTGACTTGCTTCCTGGCCAGCAGAGCAGAGCAGCAGTCCCCCCACCCCTGTTGGCAGCTCCACAGACTTGGAGGCCCCTCCTTCTGGCGGACTCTCTCCATCACCTCGGGATGCTGAGGAAGCCACCCCTCAGAGAGGTCCTCATGGCAGGGAGCTGAGGAAGGCCTCGGGGATGGCCCCTGAGGACCCAGGCCCTCCCTCTGACAGGGCACAAGCCTGGACGCAGAACCTGCCCCAGGCGAGCCTCAGATGAGACCCTGGCCCTGGCGACACCACATCCTCAAGAGACCCCAGGTCTTAGGCCCCAGCCCTTGGAAATGGGCGCTGATAAGCCTGTGTGGGTGAAAACCCACACATGCACTCACCTGCGACCCGGCCCTCCAGGACAGACTCAGGGTGCCTGCGAGAGCCACTGCTACCTTCCATGGCTTAGGACTTGCTGCAGAAGCCAGGAAGGACTGGCTGTAGAGCCGAGGCCACCCCTGGAGCCCTGGCCTGGGCCCGCCCCATCCCAGCCCCTTCCCCTGTCTCTCTCCTCCCTTCCCTTCCCCTCCCCTACTCTCCCTTCTCCTCCTCTTCTAACTCCCTTCCCCCATCCTCTCCTCTTCTCCCCTCCTCCTTCCCCCTCCCTCTGGCTGGTAACCATAGCAGGAGCCCCCAGCTGTTGCCATGGACATGGGCCCAACACAAACACAGGATGCTGGGCTCCCCTGCCAGCCCCAGACCCCCCACCTCCATCCTGGCTGTGCGCAGGGTTGGGTGGCCAAATGAGGTCATTGCCACAGGAGCCCCCTCCGCAGGGCTGCAGGGGGAGTGTTTATTTGGTCTTGTTTCCCTGGCAACCTGCTGGACCCCTGTTCCATTCCATCCACCAGCTACAGGGGCGTTCCGGCAAAGCTGCCCAGTCAGGCCCTGCCGCCCCCAGCACCCACGCCAGCCCCTCCACCTGGTCTGGCCAGCCCCACGGCAGACTCCCGCCCAGAATCCCAGGCTGTCAGGCAGGGACCGCCTCCCGATGGGCGGATGGGGAAACCGAGGCCCTGGAGCCCGGCAGAGGCAGGACCAGGCAGGGTCAGGGCTCTGGGCCCCAGCCTAGACCCTCTGCAGCCGCCAGAAGTGGCCTGCTCTTTCCCGATCAGCCCCCTGTGCCCAGCTGACCCAAGCGAGGCCACTTCAGGGAGGTGACAGCTCTGCCCAGCCTGTGCTCCTCCTGGATCAGCCGGTGGCCGTGCACATTGGACAGTGTGCCGGGAAGGCTTCCAAAGGAGCACAGAGGCTGCAGCGAGGGTCCAGTGGGGCTTGGAGGAACAGGGGCCCTGGTGCATGTCAGGGGCACTAAGGAGACAGGCAGCACGGTCAGGGGATGAGATGCAGGACAGGTGGAGGCCACCTCCTTGTGGACAGCCACCCCAGCCCAGGATGAGGCCCACCCACATGGAGAGGCCCCAGGAACAGAGTGCACATGCAGGGAAGGTAAACCCCTGGGACCCCAGGCCCCAGTGCAGGGCCTGCAGCCTCTGTAGGCAGGTGGGGCTGGGAGTGAGGCTGAGCCTCCCACCACCTCCAGACTCCTGCACCCCGGGCCCTCCTGGGCCACCTCCTCTACCCTGACAGCAGCTGCCTCGGGGGCCGGCCCCACAGCACCTGCAGTGTGCAGCCTGGGCCAGACCCCATGGAAGCGGTGAGGACATCATCCTGGGGTCCCTAACCGTTCCCAAGGTCCACGGCAGAGGAAGGGCGACACAGGGCCTAACCGCAGCCTGCCCGGGCTCTGGAGTGCCAGACTCACTCTTTTCACTCTCCCCTCCTCCTTCTCGTCCCTCCCTTTTTCTCCTCTCCTTTGCCTCTTCCCCTCCTCCTTCTCCCGCCCCTCCCCCTCCCCCTCTCCACCTTCTTCTTCCCTCCCTGAAGCCAGCCTGGAAGGATTCCACCCAAACCTTCCCGCTGCACACCCCAGGCCCTTCTGAGACATTACCTAACCGCGCCTTCTTACCTAATCCCCTAGCCACCCCCTGCTGCCACCTGGAGGGGAGCCAGATGCCTCAGCCGGGCCCTGGAGCCACCCCAGCCCACCCAGCCCGCCTCGGCCTCAAGCCTGGGCTTGCCTCTGGCCACCTGTGTGTCCTAGGCCTGTCTCCCACCTGCGAATGGCACCTGAGACCGCTTGGCTGGAGTGACTCCACGCCGCATGGGCCCTGCTTTCCTTGCCCCAGCAAGCCAAGATGTGGATGCCCTATTGTCCAGAAACTGCCTGGGAGCCTCTGACCGGTGCTCGAGCAGGTGGGGAAGCTCCTGGCAGATTCCAAGGTATCTCCACCCCCTTGGTGGATGTCGCTGCATACGGCGGGCCCAGGGCCAGTGGGAGCTTGTCAGCGGGAGGAGGCCAGAGTGAGGGTGGGGGCCCAACCTCAATCACCCAGGAAAGGTGACGTAGGTGGAGAGAAAGCTGAGCTATGGCTCAGCACACACCCACAGCACTCAAGCACATGTGTGTGCAGACACACGCATGGCACAGACATGGACCCACATGGACACACTCAAGCACATGTGTGCATGCAGACACACGCATGGCACAAACACACAGACCCACATGGACACAGACACTCAAGCACATGTGTGCATGCAGACACACACATGGCACACACGGACCCACATGGACACACTCAAGCACATGTGCACATGCAGACACATGCATGGCACAGACACACGAACCCACATGGACACAGACACTCAAGCACATGTGTGCATGCAGACACACGCATGGCACAGACACACGGACCCACATGGACACAGACACTCAAGCACATGTGTGCATGCAGACACACGCATGGCACACACGGACCCACATGGACACAGACACTCAAGCACAAGTGTGCATGCAGACACACGCATGGCACAGACACACGGACCCACATGGACACACTCAAGCACAAGTGTGCATGCAGAGACATGCATGGCACAGACACACATGGACACATGGACACAGACACTCAAGCACGTGTGCATGCAGACACACATGGCACAGACACATGGACACACATGACACACTCAAGCACATGTGTGCATGCAGACACATGCATGGCACAGACACATGGACACTCAAGCAAGTGTGCATGCAGAGACACATGGCACAGACACATGGACACACTCAAGCACGTGTGCATGCAGAGACACACATGGCACTGACACGGACACACATGGACACAGCACTCAAGCACATGTGTGCATGCAGACACACGCATGGCACAGACACATGGACCCACATGGACACAGACACTCAAGCACATGTGTGCATGCAGACACACGCATGGCACACACGGACCCACATGGACACAGACACTCAAGCACAAGTGTGCATGCAGACACACGCATGGCACAGACACACGGACCCACATGGACACACTCAAGCACAAGTGTGCATGCAGAGACATGCATGGCACAGACACACATACACACATGGACACAGACACTCAAGCACGTGTGCATGCAGACACACACATGGCACAGACACATGGACACACATGACACACTCAAGCACATGTGTGCATGCAGACACACATGGACACAGACACTCAAGCAAGTGTGCATGCAGAGACACATGGCACAGACACATGGACACACTCAAGCACGTGTGCATGCAGAGACACACATGGCACTGACACGGACACACATGGACACAGCACTCAAGCACATGTGTGCATGCAGACACACGCATGGCACAGACACATGGACACATCCATGCACATGCATGGGCCCACATGGACACAGACACAAGCACACATGGGCAAATGCATATACATGCACCTGCGAGCAGAGACAGATGACAGACTCATGGACACATTAATGCACACACATATCGATGAAGCTGCATGAATCCAGTCACATGTGTGCACACACATACTCCCACATGTAGACAGATACACAGACCCAGCCATACATACATACATGAAGAGACACACACAGACACAGATGCATAGACTTAGCTGCATGCATGGATGTATACTCACAACAGATATACACACACATACACATGCATGCACAAACACCAATGCATGGACTCAGCAACACATATACAGGCAGGAACAAATGGACACAAATGAACAGACCCAGCCACATGTTTGCATGCAGAGACATGCACAACACACACATGCATGCTCACATGTGGACCCAGCCACACACACACACACACACGCTCACATGTGGACACAGGCACACAAACCCAGCTACACACACATGCATGCTCACATATAAATGCACACAGAGGGGACACAGACATACAACATACACACATACACAATGTCTGCAGAGATGCACTGACATGCAGACCCACATGAATCCAACCACACACACACACACACACACACACACGCAGATGCTGACCCCAAAAGACTGACCAGACACAGAACATCCACCACACACAGGGGACCCCACCCCCCACAGCGGGGATCCGGGACAAATGGGAGGGTTGGCTGTGCACAGTGGTCTGTTCAGCCAGTCCACCCACCAGCGACTTGTCTCCTCAGCAGCCTGCCCACCGCCTGCCCACCGCCTGCACCCAGATTGAATTCAGCTATGGTTTCACTGCTGTCACTCAGAAGAATGGTCTCATTCAGGCCACCTGCTCCCTTGCTGGACAGCTCACATCCCCCTTCTGCCTGGGCACACAGGCCCAAGCCCCGGGCCACCCTGCCCTCCAGAGCCCTGTCCCCCCAGGCAGAACTATCCAGTGGCTTCACCCAGCAGAACCGAGGCTGAGGGCCCCAGACTGGCTCAGGAAGCCCCCAGCAGCCTCTTGGTAGGAACTATGCCCCTGGAATAGGAGGCCTGGACTGTTCCCATCAGGGACATAATCCCACATTCCTCAGCGGGCAGCCCCCTCCCCAGTCCTGTGGTGGGCGTGGACCTGGAGGTCTGAGAGGGCACAGCCCAGAAGCAAGGTGGCAGGAGAGGGGCAGGCAGGGTCTGGAAGGGCCAGTGAGGGGTTTCCAGCAGGGCATGTCGTGGCGGTGGGGGACCCACGATGTGGGCTCAGAGGGCAATGGAGTTGAGGGGAAGGTGAGGACTGTGGGCCTGGGGCTGGCTCCTAGTCAGGGGGCTATGCCCATAAGACCCCAGACGCAGGGCAGGGGGATGATGAGGCCCTGCTGGGGACCTCCTTAAGGAAGAGGCTGTGTGCAGGAGTGGGGTGGAGCCAGGTACCTGAGAAGGTGGGGCTGGACAGGGCTTCCTATGGTATCCCAGGCCTTCCAGTCTGGACACGGGAGGCACAGGGACCTGGGTGGGCTTGGGCCATACAGCAGCCTAGAGATGCCTGCCCAACAAAGGTGCCCAGTGTGGCTGGGAGATGGGGCTGCTCCCCAGGGGTTCCTTCTTAGGTCCTCCTCCTAACACGGTCCTCCATTTCCTCAGGTCCTCCTCCTCCCCAGGGTCCTCCTCTTCCCCAGGGCCCTCCTCCTCCTCAGGGTCCTCCTCCTCCCTAGGTCCTCCTTCACACATCCTCCTCCTTCCCAGGGTCCTCCTCCCCAGGTCCTCCTCCTCCCAGGGTCCTCCTCCCCAGGTCCTCCTCCTCCCAGGGTCCTCCTCCTCCCCAGGGCCCTCCTATTCCCCAGGGTCCTCCTCCTCCCCAGGGCCCTCCTATTCCCCAGGGCCCTCATCCTTCCCAGGTCCTCCTTCTCCTAGGGCCCTTCTCCTCCCCAGGTCCTCCTCCTCCCCAGGGCGCTCCTCCTTCCAGGTTCTCCTCATCCCCAGGGTCTTTGTCCTCCTCATGGTCCTTCTCCTCCTCACGGTCCTTCTCTCCCCAGGTCCTCCTCTTCCCCAGGCCCTTCTCCCTAGATACCCCTTCTCCCAAAAACCTCCCTCTTCCTCCTTCTCCCTGATCCCTCCTCCCCATTCCTCCTCCTCCTCAGGGTCCTCCTCTCCCCAGGTCCTCCTCCTCCCCAGGTCCTCCTCCTCCTGAGGTCCTCCTGGGGTCCTATTCCACCCCAGGGTCCTCCTCCACCTCAGGGTCCTCCTCCTCCCCAGGTCCTCCTCCTCCTCAGGGTCCTCTTCCTCCCCAGGTCCTCCTCCTCAGGTCCTCCTCCTCCTGGGTCCTCCTCCTCCCAGGGTCCTCCTCCTCCTCAGGGTCCTCTTCCTCCCCAGGTCCTCCTCCTCCCAGGGTCCTCCTCCCAGGGTCCTCCTCCACCTCAGGGTCCTCTTCCTCCCCAGGTCCTCCTCCTCCCGGGTCCTCCTCCTCCCTAGGTCCTCCTTCACATCCTCCTCCTTCCCAGGTCCTCCTCCTCCTGAGGTCCTCCTGGGTCCTCCTCCCAGGGTCCTCCTCCACCTCAGGTCCTCTTCCTCCCCAGGTCCTCCTCCTCCCCAGGTCCTCCTCCTCCCCAGGTCCTCCTCCTCCTCAGGGTCCTCCTCCTCCAGGTCCTCCTGGGGTCCTATTCCACCCAGGGTCCTCCTCCTCCTCAGGGTCCTCTTCCTCCCCAGGTCCTCCTCCTCCTGAGGTCCTCCTGGGGTCCTATTCCACCCCAGGGTCCTCCTCCACCTCAGGGTCCTCTTCCTCCCCAGGTCCTCCTCCTCCTGAGGTCCTCCTGGGGTCCTATTCCACCCAGGGTCCTCCTCCACCTCAGGTCCTCCTCCTCAGGTCCTCCTCCTCCCAGGGTCCTCTTCCTCCCCAGGTCCTCCTCCTCCCCAGGTCCTCCTCCTCCTCAGGGTCCTCTTCCTCCCCAGGTCCTCCTCCTCAGGGTCCTCCTCCCCAGGTCCTCCTCCTCCCAGGGTCCTCCTCCTCCTCAGGGTCCTCTTCCTCCCCAGGTCCTCCTCCTCCAGGTCCTCCTGGGGTCCTATTCCACCCCAGGGTCCTCCTCCACCTCAGGGTCCTCTTCCTCCCCAGGTCCTCCTCCTCCCGGGTCCTCCTCCTCCCAGGGTCCTCCTCTTCCTCCCCAGGTCCTCCTCCTCCTGAGGTCCTCCTGGGGTCCTATTCCACCAGGGTCCTCCTCCTCCCCAGGTCCTCCTCCTCCCCAGGTCCTCCTCCTCCTCAGGGTCCTCTTCCTCCCCAGGTCCTCCTCCTCCTCCTCCTCCCAGGGTCCTCCTCCTCCTCAGGGTCCTCTTCCTCCCCAGGTCCTCCTCCCCAGGGTCCTCTTCCTCCCCAGGTCCTCCTCTCCCCAGGTCCTCCTCCTCCCCAGGTCCTCCTCCTCCCAGGGTCCTCCTCCTCCCAGGGTCCTCTTCCTCCCCAGGTCCTCCTCCTCCTGAGGTCCTCCTCCCCATTCCTCCTCCTCCCCAGGTCCTCCTCCACCTCAGGTCCTCTTCCTCCCCAGGTCCTCCTCCTGGGTCCTCCTCCTCCAGGTCCTCCTCCTCCTCAGGGTCCTCCTCCTCCCAGGGTCCTCTTCCTCCCCAGGTCCTCCTCCTCCCCAGGGTCCTCCTCCTCCTCAGGGTCCTCCTCCTCCTGAGGTCCTCCTGGGGTCCTATTCCACCCCAGGGTCCTCCTCCACCTCAGGGTCCTCTTCCTCCCCAGGTCCTCCTCCTCCCCGGGTCCTCCTCCTCCTCATGGTCCTTCTCCTCCTCACGGTCCTTCTCTCCCCAGGTCCTCCTCTCCCCAGGTCCTCCTCCCCAGGTCCTCCTCCTCCTGAGGTCCTCCTCCTCCTCCTCCTCCTCCTCCTCCTGAGGTCCTCCTCCTCCCCATTCCTCCTCCTCCCCAGGTCCTCCTCCTCCCCGGCTCCTCCTCCTCCTCATGGTCCTTCTCCTCCTCACGGTCCTTCTCTCCCCAGGTCCTCCTCTTCCCCAGGCCCTCCTCCCTAGATACCCCTTCTCCTGAAAACCTCCCCTTCCTCCTTCTCCCTGATCCCTCCTCCCCATTCCTCCTCCTTCCCAGGCACACCTCCACGAGCCCACCTCCCCTCCAAGCCTCCTTTCTTGTCCTCCTCCTCAGGCCCACAGAAGCCCCTGTGAAGGCAGCAGACTGAGATGAGGCTATAATTTAAAATACATTTATTTCGTGTTTCCATTTGTTTCCGGTTCTGTGACACAAAGCTGTTAAATAAATACATTCTCCACAGTCCCTCCGGGACGGGCCACACAGATGAGGTAGAGAAATCATTGCACGCACGGAGACTTGGAGCACACACAGGGCCCCTCCCGCCCGCCCACACCTGGCCAGAAGCCACCCGGGGGTCCAGGTCCCTCAGGACGGGGCCCAGTGCAGAGAAGGTGGCTGGGTCCCCCGGCCAAGGAGCGGGCCGAGCCCCTCCCAATGGCCCTTTGTCCTCTACTGCCCCACAGAAGAGAAGCGCATGAAACAGGAGGCTCTGGCCAAGCGGCCTCTTCATCCAGCAAGACATTCGAATATATGTTTGTATAGAAACCAACTCGCTGGCAGACATTTTCGGTCTGCCTTGTTTAAAAAAATACTTTTCTGAATACTTATGACATAGAGCTAAATGTGGTATTTGATTAAAAATAAAAACCTTCCTCTGACTTGACGCCCTTCATAGACCAATAGTGACTGAGTGACAGTCTTGTCATGACATGAGGGTGTCTGGCCAGCTGTGCCGCTCGGGGTCCGGTGGGTACAGAGACAGCAGAGGGCAGGGGCCACCCCCCAGCCAGGCCTGCACCAGACCAGGGACAAACCCAGCGTCCTGCACCCACGCTGCGGTCTAGTGACGCAGCCACAGACACGCGTCCGGTGCGCTCTGAACCACAGGAGAATAAACGTTCTTACGTACTGCAACACAGGGATGGCGAGACCCACAGCAACATAAATAGGTTTTCTTTAAAAACACAGACCCCCCCAGGGCTTTCTGGAGACCTTTGGGGCTCTGAGACACCCATTCATTCAGTAGTTCCTGTGTCCACACTGTCAGCCCACTCAGAACCCAGCCCACAGCTGCTGGAACGCCCACCAGATGGAGCCCGGGGCGAGAGGCTCTGGGAACCTAAGGCAGCACCATGCCACTGACAGCAGAGCACGGCCACGCTGACCACACCAGTACACGCGCACGCACACACGCACACACACACACACCAGCACACACACACTGACCATGCCAGTACACACTCACACTGACCACACCAGCACACACACAGACTACACCAGTACACACACAGACCACGCCAGTACACACACACAGACCACGCCAGTACACACACACAGACCACACCAGTACACACAGACCACGCCAGTACACACACACAGACCACCAGTACACACACTGACACCAGCACACACAGACCACACCAGCACACACAGACCACGCCAGTACACACTGACCACACCAGCACACACACAGACCATGCCAGTACACACACACACAATGACTACTCCAGCACACACACACACAGACCACACCAGTATACACACACATATACACTGACCACTCCAGTATACACACACAGACCACGCCAGTACACTGACCACACCAGCACACACTGACCACACCAGTACACACACAGACCACGCCAGTACACACACTGACCACACCAGCACACACTGACACACCAGTACACACACACACTGACCACACCAGCACACACACAGACTACACCAGTACACACACTGACCATGCCAGCACTCACACAGATCATGCCAGTACACACACACACTGACCATGCCAGTACACACACAGACCACGCCAGTACACACACACAGACCATGCCAGTACACACTCACACTGACCACACCAGCACACACACAGACTACACCAGTACACACACACAGACCACACCAGTACACACTGACCACACCAGTACACACACACACACTGACCACACCAGCACACAGACCACGCCAGTACACACACTGACCACACCAGCACACACACACAGACCATGCCAGTACACACACTGACACCAGCACACACACAGACCACACCAGCACACACAGACCACGCCAGTACACACTGACCACACCAGTACACACACACACATACAGACCATGCCAGTACACACACACACAATGACTACTCCAGCACACACACACAGACCACACCAGTACACACACATATACACTGACCACTCCAGTATACACACACAGACCACACCAGCACACACACAGACCACGCCAGTACACACACACACAATGACTACTCCACCTTTCTTGTCCTCCTCCTCAGGCCCACAGAAGGATGAGGCTATAATTTAAATCATTTATTGTGCCATTTGTTTCGGTTCTAGCACTGAGCTGTTAAGCCATTCTCCACAGGTCCCTCAGGGCCGGGGCCCAGAGCAGAAGGTGGCTGGGTCCCCGGCCAGGAGGCGGGCCGAGCCCCTCCCATTGTCCTCTCTGCCCACAGAAGAAGGCGCATGAAACAGGAGGCTCTGGCCAAGCGGCCTCTTCATCCAGCAAGACATTCGAATATATGTTTGTATAGAAACCAACTCGCTGGCAGACATTTTCGGTCTGCCTTGTTTAAAAAACACTTTTCTGAATACTTATGACATAGAGCTAAATGTGGTATTTGATTAAAAATAAAAACCTTCCTCTGACTTGACGCCCTTCATAGACCAATAGTGACTGAGTGACAGTCTTGTCATGACATGAGGGTGTCTGGCCAGCTGTGCCGCTCGGGGTCCGGTGGGTACAGAGACAGCAGAGGGCAGGGGCCACCCCCCAGCCAGGCCTGCACCAGACCAGGGACAAACCCAGCGTCCTGCACCCACGCTGCGGTCTAGTGACGCAGCCACAGACACGCGTCCGGTGCGCTCTGAACCACAGGAGAATAAACGTTCTTACGTACTGCAACACAGGGATGGCGAGACCCACAGCAACATAAATAGGTTTTCTTTAAAAACACAGACCCCCCCAGGGCTTTCTGGAGACCTTTGGGGCTCTGAGACACCCATTCATTCAGTAGTTCCTGTGTCCACACTGTCAGCCCACTCAGAACCCAGCCCACAGCTGCTGGGCGCCCACCAGATGGAGCCCGGGCGAGAGGCTCTGGGAACCTAAGGCAGCACCATGCCACTGACAGCAGAGCACGGCCACGCTGACCACACCAGTACACGCGCACACACGCACACACACACACCAGCACACACACACACCAGCACACACTGACCACGCCAGTACACACTGACCACACCAGCACACACACACACAGACTACACAGTACACACACAGACCACACCAGTACACACACACAGACCACGCCAGTACACACACACTGACCACACCAGTACACACAGACCACGCCAGTACACACACACAGACCACCAGTACACACACTGACCACACAGTACACACAGACCACGCCAGTACACACACTGACCACACCAGCACACACACACACAGACCATGCCAGTACACACACTGACACCAGCACACACACAGACCACACCAGCACACACAGACCACGCCAGTACACACTGACCACACCAGTACACACACACACATACAGACCATGCCAGTACACACACACACAATGACTACTCCAGCACACACACACACAGACCACACCAGTATACACACACATATACACTGACCACTCCAGTATACACACAGACCACGCCAGTACACACACTGACCACACCAGCACACTGACCACACCAGCACACACACAGACCACGCCAGTACACACACTGACCATACCAGCACACACTGACCACACCAGTACACACACAGACCACGCCAGTACACACACTGACCACACCAGCACACACACTGACCACGCCAGTACACACACACAGACCACGCCAGTACACACTGACCACACCAGCACACACACTGACCACACCAGTACACACACAGACCACGCCAGTACACAGACCACGCCAGTACACACACACACACTGACCATGCCAGCACTCACACAGATCATGCCAGTACACACACACACAGACCATGCTAGTACACGTACCCACACACACTGACCACGCCAGTACACACTGACCACGCCAGTACACACACACACTGACCATGCCAGCACTCACAGACCACGCCAGTACACAAACACACTGACCATGCCAGCACACAATGACCATGCTAGCACACACACAGACCACACCAGTACACACACACACACACACACATATACAGACCATGCCAGTACACACACACAATTACTCCAGCACACACACACACTGACCACACCAGTATACACACACATATACACTGACCACTCCAGTATACACACACAGACGCCAGTACACACACACTGACCACGCCAGTACAGACCACGCCAGTACACACACACACACACTGACCACACCAGCACACACACACAGACCATGCCAGTACACACACACACCAGCACACACACTGACCACACCAGTACACACACAGACCACGCCAGTACACACACTGACCACACCAGTACACACACTGACCACACCAGTACACACACACACACACCAGTACACACACTGACCACACCAGCACACACTGACCACGCCAGTACACACACACCACGCCAGTACACACACACAGACACCAGTACACACAGACCACACCAGCACACTGACCACACCAGTACACACACTGACCACACCAGTACACACTGACCACACCAGTACACACACTGACCACACCAGCACACACACAGACCACGCCAGTACACACACTGACCACACCAGCACACACACAGACCATGCCAGTACACACACTGACACCAGCACACACACAGACCACACCAGCACACACAGACCACGCCAGTACACTGACCACACCAGTACACACACACACATACAGACCATGCCAGTACACACACACACAATGACTACTCCAGCACACACACACACAGACCACACCAGTACACACACATATACACTGACCACTCCAGTATACACACACAGACCACGCCAGTACACACACTGACCACACCAGCACACACTGACCACACCAGTACACACAGACCACGCCAGTACACACACTGACCATACCAGCACACACTGACCACACCAGTACACACACAGACCACGCCAGTACACACACTGACCACACCAGCACACACTGACCACGCCAGTACACAC
This sequence comes from Saguinus midas, assembly GCA_021498475.1. Lineage (NCBI taxonomy): Eukaryota > Metazoa > Chordata > Mammalia > Primates > Cebidae > Saguinus > Saguinus midas. The sequence goes on along the minus strand of CM038411.1, from coordinate 34,764,376 downwards.
ACACAGACCACGCCAGTACACACTGACCACACCAGCACACACACTGACCACACCAGTACACACACAGACCACGCCAGTACACAGACCACGCCAGTACACACACACTGACCATGCCAGTACACACCACACTGACCACACCAGCACACACACAGACTACACAGTACACACACAGACCACGCCAGTACACACTGACCACACCAGTACACACACTGACCACACCAGTACACACAGACCACACACGCCAGTACACACACACACCACACCAGCACACACAGACCACGCCAGTACACACTGACACCAGCACACACACAGACCACACCAGCACACACAGACCACGCCAGTACACACTGACCACCAGTACACACACACACATACAGACCATGCCAGTACACACACACACAATGACTACTCCAGCACACACACAGACCACACCAGTATACACACACATATACACTGACCACTCCAGTATACACACACAGACCACGCCAGTACACACACTGACCACACCAGCACACTGACCACACCAGTACACACAGACCACGCCAGTACACACACTGACCATACCAGCACACACTGACCACACCAGTACACACACAGACCACGCCAGTACACACACTGACCACACCAGCACACACACACTGACCACGCCAGTACACACACACAGACCACGCCAGTACACACACTGACCACACCAGCACACACACTGACCACACCAGTACACACACAGACCACGCCCCGCCAGTACACACACACACACTGACCATGCCAGCACTCACACAGATCATGCCAGTACACACACACAGACCATGCTAGTACACGACCCACACACACACTGACCACGCCAGTACACACTGACCACGCCAGTACACACACACACACTGACCATGCCAGCACTCACAGACCACGCCAGTACACAAACACACTGACCATGCCAGCACACAATGACCATGCTAGCACACACACAGACCACACCAGTACACACACACACACATATACAGACCATGCCAGTACACACACAATTACTCCAGCACACACACACACTGACCACACCAGTATACACACACATATACACTGACCACTCCAGTATACACACACACAGACACCAGTACACACACACTGACCACGCCAGTACAGACCACGCCAGTACACACAGACCATGCCAGTACACACAGACCACGCCAGTACACACACACACACACATATACAGACCATGCCAGTACACACACACACAATGACTACTCCAGCACACACACACACCGACCACACCAGTATACACACACATATACACTGACCACTCCAGTATACATACACACTGACCACGCCAGTACACACACACACTGACCACGCCAGTACAGACTACGCCAGTACACACACAGACCACGCCAGTACACACACACACTGACCATGCTAGCACACAACACACACTGACCACACCAGCACACACACATTCACACACATGTAATGACCATGCCAGCACACACACACAACCACGCCAGTGCACTCAACACACGTACCACACCCTCAAACCAAGCCAGGTTAGTGCAAGGCACACTGTCCCCAGCAAACGCAACAGCAGGGCCATAAAGCACGGCGTTCTGTGGCCAGATGTGAGCCCGAGACTCCCTCCACTGGCCTCTGTCCCAATCTGTCCCCTAGTAACACAGAGCAAGGGGCTTCCTCATATGACATGAACCAACCAGACAGACACCCTGCCCCTCACAGCACCCACACCCCACCACCAACTCCAGCCCGAGAATCTGCACGGAGCCACCAGGCTGGGCCCTCTGCCCACAGGGTGCAGGGCAGGGGCCCCCACTGGCCCACCACATGGCAGTGGCCAGCTGGCACGGGGTGAGGGAGCTGGCTTCCAGAAGCCCCAAGGGCTGTGGCCAGACACAGCTCACCGTGTTTCCTTAACTACACATCTATCTCCAATTTAGTGGTTTCAACGACACGAAGCAGATCAGGCGGGGTTGGGAGGGAACAGGTCAGGGGACAGGCGGGCCTCCCAGACTGGTGGAGCTAGCCGAGTGGGGAGGCGGCAGGGGTGGAGAAAATAATAATTATTATATTGGTTCATAATAATTTAAAAGTCACCGATATTCACTCCAAAGAGAAGTGCTCAACGTCAGAGGTCGGCAGTGTCCCGAGCCTGGGCACCTGCATCGGGCCCGCCCTGCGGGAACAGGCCGTGTCCTCTTCTAGTGGTTTCACTCTGAACACAGTGCTGGTGTCGGGGCAGCCTGGGCCAGGCCAGTCCCAGGCGGCCACACAGAGCCACGTGGTCACCAAGGTGCACCTGCCCCTGTGCCTCAGAGGCAGTGGGGAGCAAAAGCCAGTGGGCTGGCCTGCGGCGCTGCTCCCCAGGGACTGGTGTGCTGGGATGGGACACAGTTCAGAAAGCATTGGAGCAAAGCTCTTGGGTGGGATGGAGGTGGTCGTGGCCCAGGGCGTAAGCAGAGGTTGCATACACCGGACCAGAGCCAGCTCCTGCCTCTGGGTGCGGGAGATGGGGAGACACAGGGCTAAGACAGCCAACTCAGATGGCCCCCGGCCCCCTGCTTCAGCTGTATGCCCCAGGGTGCCAGGAAAGACCCTCAGTCCTTGCAGGTGTAGACCTCACACTGTGCATGGCCTCACCCTGCGCAGCAGGGATGGCCAGGCCCCGCGCACTCGTCCTGCAGGTGGAGACCTCTCTCACCATGTGCAATGCCTGCACTCGAGCAGCAGGGCTGGCTGGGCCCAGCCACTCAGCCTTGCAGGTGGAGACCCTCCACGCCGTGTGCAATGCCTGCACCCCGGGCAGCTGGGCTGGGCCCAGCCACTCAGCCTCGCAGGTGGAGACCCTCCACGTCGTGTGCAATGCCTGCACCCCGGGCAGCAGGGCTGGCGGGGCCTGGGGACTCAGCCCTTGCAGGTGTAGACCTCCTCGCGCTGGGACTGCGGCACTCCACATAGCAGCACCAGCGTACCTGGCACTGGCAGGGCCTCGTCACCACCCGGCTCTGCGTGTTATGGCGCGGCCGCAGCAGATGCTCTCGCAGTTCTTCTCGCGGTGGCACCTGCGGCGGCGGTGCCTGGGGAGAAGCGGCCGGCCAGGCAGAAGCTGGGTGAGTCGTCCAAGTGCACAAGCTCCGGGTGCGGGCAGCGGGTCACCACCCCACCCCGAGGCCTCAGCCTCGCGCGCGGGAGATGGCGCCCGCCTCCGGCAGCCTCGTTGGTGATGCTGCCCACCTTGAGCCGTCTCGTGCTTGTGCTTCAGGTGCTTGCCCACACACTGACCATGCCAGCACACACACACACCACGCCAGTACACACACACACAGACCACACCAGTATACACACACATATACACTGACCACTCCAGTATACACACACACAGACCACACCAGCACACACACACTGACCACACCAGTATACACACATATACACTGACCACTCCAGTATACACACACACAGACCACGCCAGTACACACACACACTGACCACGCCAGTACAGACTACGCCAGTACACACACACCAGTACACACACACAGACCACACCAGCACACACTGACCACACCAGCACACATTCACACATGTAATGACCATGCCAGCACACACACACAACCACGCCAGTGCACTCAACACACGTACCACACCCTCAAACCAAGCCAGGTTAGTGCAAGGCACACTGTCCCCAGCAAACGCAACAGCAGGGCCATAAAGCACGGCGTTCTGTGGCCAGATGTGAGCCCGAGACTCCCTCCACTGGCCTCTGTCCCAATCTGTCCCCTAGTAACACAGAGCAAGGGGCTTCCTCATATGACATGAACCAAAGGGCCGTCCTGCCCCTCACAGCACCCACACCCCACCACCAACTCCAGCCCGAGAATCTGCACGGAGCCACAAGGCTGGGCCCTCTGCCCACAGGGTGCAGGGCAGGGGCCCCCACTGGCCCACCACATGGCAGTGGCCAGCTGGCACGGGGTGAGGGGAGCTGGCTTCCAGAAGCCCCAAGGGCTGTGGCCAGACACAGCTCACCGTGTTTCCTTAACTACACATCTATCTCAATTTAGTGGTTTCAAACGACGAAGCAGATCAGAGGCGGGGTTGGGAGGGAACAGGTCAGGGACGGAGGCGGGGCCTCCCAGACTGGTGGAGCTTAGCCGAGTGGGGAGGCGGCAGGGGTGGAGAAAATAATAATTATTATATTAGTTAAATAATCATAATAATTTAAAAGTCACCGATATTCACTCCAAAGAGAAGTGCTCAACGTCAGAGGTCGGCAGTGTCCCCCGAGCCTGGGCACCTGCACGGCCGGGCCCTGCGGGGGCGGAACAGGCCGTGTCCTCTTCTAGTGGTTTCACTCTCCGAACACAGTGCTGGTGTCGGGGCAGCCTGGGCCAGGCCAGTCCCCCAGGGCGGCCACACAGAGGCCACGTGGTCACCAAGGTGCACCTGCCCCTGTGCCTCAGAGGCAGTGGGGAGCAAAAGCCAGTGGGCTGGCCTGCGGCGCTGCTCCCCAGGGACTGGTGTGCTGGGGATGGGACACAGTTCAGAAAGCATTGGAGCAAAGCTCTTGGGTCGGATGGAGGTGGTCGTGGCCCAGGGCGTAAGCAGAGGTTGCATACACCGGACCAGAGCCAGCTCCTGCCTCTGGGTGCGGGAGATGGGGAGACACAGGGCTAAGACAGCCAACTCAGATGGCCCCCGGCCCCCTGCTTCAGCTGTATGCCCCAGGGTGCCAGGAAAGACCCTCAGTCCTTGCAGGTGTAGACCCCTCACACTGTGTGCATGGCCCTCACCCTGCGCAGCAGGGATGGCCAGGCCCGCGCACTCGTCCCCTGCAGGTGGAGACCTTCTCTCACCATGTGCAATGCCTGCACTCGAAGCAGCAGGGCTGGCTGGGCCCAGCCACTCAGCCTTGCAGGTGGAGACCCTCCACGCCGTGTGCAATGCCTGCACCCGGGCAGCTGGGCTGGGCCCAGCCACTCAGCCTTGCAGGTGGAGACCCTCCACGCCGTGTGCAATGCCTGCACCCGGGCAGCAGGGCTGGCTGGGCCCAGCCACTCAGCCTTGCAGGTGTAGACCCCTCACACTGTGTGCATGGCCCTCACCCTGCGCAGCAGGGATGGCCAGGCCCGCGCACTCGTCCCCTGCAGGTGGAGACCTTCTCTCACCATGTGCAATGCCTGCACCCGGGCAGCTGGGCTGGGCCCAGCCACTCAGCCTTGCAGGTGGAGACCCTCCACGCCGTGTGCAATGCCTGCACTCGAAGCAGCAGGGCTGGCTGGGCCCAGCCACTCAGCCTTGCAGGTGGAGACCCTCCACGCCGTGTGCAATGCCTGCACCCGGGCAGCTGGGCTGGGCCCAGCCACTCAGCCTTGCAGGTGGAGACCCTCCACGCCGTGTGCAATGCCTGCACCCGGGCAGCTGGGCTGGGCCCAGCCACTCAGCCTTGCAGGTGGAGACCCTCCACGCCGTGTGCAATGCCTGCACCCGGGCAGCAGGGCTGGCTGGGCCCAGCCACTCAGCCTTGCAGGTGGAGACCCTCCACGCCGTGTGCAATGCCTGCACTCGAAGCAGCAGGGCTGGCTGGGCCCAGCCACTCAGCCTTGCAGGTGGAGACCCTCCACGCCGTGTGCAATGCCTGCACTGGCAGCAGGGCTGGCTGGGCCCAGCCACTCAGCCTTGCAGGTGGAGACCCTCCACGCCGTGTGCAATGCCTGCACTCGAAGCAGCAGGGCTGGCTGGGCCCAGCCACTCAGCCTCGCAGGTGGAGACCCTCCACGCCGTGTGCAATGCCTGCACTCGAAGCAGCAGGGCTGGCTGGGCCCAGCCACTCAGCCTTGCAGGTGGAGACCCTCCACGCCGTGTGCAATGCCTGCACCCGGGCAGCAGGGCTGGCTGGGCCCAGCCACTCAGCCTTGCAGGTGGAGACCCTCCACGCCGTGTGCAATGCCTGCACTCGAAGCAGCAGGGCTGGCTGGGCCCAGCCACTCAGCCTTGCAGGTGGAGACCTCCACGTCGTGTGCAATGCCTGCACTCGAAGCAGCAGGGCTGGCTGGGCCCAGCCACTCAGCCTTGCAGGTGGAGACCCTCCACGTCGTGTGCAATGCCTGCACTCGAAGCAGCAGGGCTGGCTGGGCCCAGCCACTCAGCCTCGCAGGTGGAGACCTCCACGTCGTGTGCAATGCCTGCACCCGGGCAGCAGGGCTGGCTGGGCCCAGCCACTCAGCCTCGCAGGTGGAGACCTCCACGTCGTGTGCAATGCCTGCACTCGAAGCAGCAGGGCTGGCTGGGCCCAGCCACTCAGCCTCGCAGGTGGAGACCTCCACGTCGTGTGCAATGCCTGCACTCGAAGCAGCAGGGCTGGCTGGGCCCAGCCACTCAGCCTCGCAGGTGGAGACCTCCACGTCGTGTGCAATGCCTGCACCCGGGCAGCAGGGCTGGCTGGGCCCAGCCACTCAGCCTTGCAGGTGGAGACCCTCCACGTCGTGTGCAATGCCTGCACTCGAAGCAGCAGGGCTGGTGTCGGGCAGCCTGGGCCAGGCCAGTCCCCAGGCGGCCACACAGAGGCCACGTGGTCACCAAGGTGCACCTGCCCCTGTGCCTCAGAGGCAGTGGGGAGCAAAAGCCAGTGGGCTGGCCTGCGCTGCTCCCCAGGGACTGGTGTGCTGGGGATGGGACACAGTTCAGAAAGCATTGGAGCAAAGCTCTTGGGTCGGATGGAGGTGGTCGTGGCCCAGGGGCGTAAGCAGAGGTTGCATACACCGGACCAGAGCCAGCTCCTGCCTCTGGGTGCGGGAGATGGGGAGACACAGGGCTAAGACAGCCAACTCAGATGGCCCCCGGCCCCCTGCTTCAGCTGTATGCCCCAGGGTGCCAGGAAAGACCCTCAGTCCTTGCAGGTGTAGACCCCTCACACTGTGTGCATGGCCCTCACCCTGCGCAGCAGGGATGGCCAGGCCCGCGCACTCGTCCCCTGCAGGTGGAGACCTTCTCTCACCATGTGCAATGCCTGCACTCGAAGCAGCAGGGCTGGCTGGGCCCAGCCACTCAGCCTTGCAGGTGGAGACCCTCCACGCCGTGTGCAATGCCTGCACCCCGGGCAGCTGGGCTGGGCCCAGCCACTCAGCCTCGCAGGTGGAGACCCTCCACGTCGTGTGCAATGCCTGCACCCCGGGCAGCAGGGCTGGCGGGGCCTGGGGACTCAGCCCTTGCAGGTGTAGACCTCCTCGCGCTGCGTGCACTGCCGGCACTCCACATAGCAGCACCAGCGTACCTGGCACTGGCAGGGCCTCGTCACCACCCGGCTCTGCGTGTTATGGCCGCGGCCGCAGCAGATGCTCTCGCAGTTCTTCTCGCGGTGGCACCTGCGGCCGGCGGTGCCTGGGGAGAAGCGGCCGGCCAGGCAGAAGCTGGGTGAGTCGTCCAAGTGCACAAGCTCCGGAGTGCGGGGCAGCGGGTCACCACCCCACCCGAGGCGGCCTCGCGGCGGGAGATGGCGCCTGCCTCGCCGGCAGCCTCGTTGGTGATGCTGCCCACCTTGAGAGCCGTCTCGTACTTGTGCTTCAGGTGCTTGCCCACCTCGTGGAAGGGCGCCAGCTGCCGCCAGCAGGTCCTCACCGTGCAGGAGCCTGACACGCCGTGGCACTTACAGGTGGTCTCCACCCCGGCCTTGATCACCTGGCAGGAGGGAGGACAGTGTGAGGGCTGTGCAGGGTGGGGGGCAGTGAGCGGCCCCCGCCCCTGACCCCCAGGCAGACCCCGCACCTCGGCCCAGGCCACCACTGCGCATCCCACATCCAGCTCAGGCTCCTGGCATGCACGGCCACTCTGCCTCCTCCAGGCTGTTGACTGCCAGGACAGAGGCTCCAGGCACCTCAGCCCCCAGGGTGGCCGCCCCTGCACCTCCACAAGGGGGCTCCTGCCTGATGCCCATCCTGCATTGGGGGCTACCCTCGGCAGGGGCTGGAGCTTCTGTCCCCACACTCATAATCCCAGTCCCACCAGGACTTCACGTCTGCTCTCAGCACAAGGCTCGCTAGACAGGTGAGGACAAGCGTGGCCTCATCCAGTGGTGTATGTGTGAGCTGACCACGACCTCCCTACCCCTAGTATCGGGAACCAGGTGCTATCGCTCCTGCAGACACCGCCCCCAGTCCACGAGCGCTGAGGGTCAGGCTGCTGGAGGGCCAGTGCAGGCACTGCAGGAGCAGGGAGGCCCACGCTGCGGGTGAGAGGAGCTCCTGGGGGGAGAGAGCCCCTTACACCTCGAGAGAGGGTCCAGGCCAGCCCCAGAGAGGGGTGCACCCCTCACCCACGGCAGGGAGGGCCAGGTACCACAATCCATACTGGGGACTGCTACAGAAGCCTGGCTGGGTCTGTCCTCTCCTGGGACTTAGGGCCCCACCTGCAAAGATGGGCCTGGTGGGAAGGCCCGTTCCCAGGTGGGACCCGAGCCAGGCGGCTCAGCTCCCAGGTCAGCAGCCCCCAGGAGGGCCGGCTCAAGGAGGATAAAGACATGGCAGCCGCCTCTGGCCAGCAACCGAAGAGTCACATTTAATGATGCTTTGCAGAGAAGCCGGGACCAATCTAATTACAATGCTGCTGACCCAGGCTCTATGGAGCTAAGGGAGCACCGTTCATGTTCCGACTTCTCGTTAATCTCTTACAGAGCGTGAAGAGGGGAAGGGGGTCAGCCACAAAGGAAAAGAAGGAGCTTTGCCTGGGGCTTGAATCCACTCTGCAGCCCCTCCCATGCCCACCAGCCATCCCGAGAAGGCGGAAGGAGGCATGAGAGGCCCAAAAGGGGAGGCTGATCCTTTAGAAAGGCGGCTACTGGGTGCTCGGACTTCTCACAGCAGGCCCGGCTCTCACCACCCCGCCCTCCCCAGGCGAGGGCTCCACAGTCCCGGCCTGCCGGGCGAATTTGAAGATGAGGGCAGAAAGGAGAAACACCCCTCAGCTTCCAACAGACGTGCCCACCCTGCCCATCCCCGCTCAGGGACTGCGGAGATGCTGGGGGCTCTGTGCAGACTGGGGTTACAGGTCCAGCCCAGACTCCCCCAGACACGTAGACCTGGGCACTGAAGGTAGCACAAAGGATGAGCAGGGAGCCGCGGTCACCTCGGGCCGGCCACGGCCGCAGCCAGTGCCCCCCGCCCGCTGAAGGGCTCGGGAGAGAACTGATTCCTTTCACCTCCAAATCTTTAGGGCGGGATTCTGTCCCTCAGAACAGAGGCCTGGCCACAGAGAGGGCCGCTGGGGCAGAACTGGACTCCCTGATTTGGGTGAGTGGGTGCCATACCCCTAGCCCTTCCCCGGGAGCCGCTGCCCACCATGCCTGCCACCTTGGTCTGCAGGAGAAGTCTTCCTCCCACCAGTCTTGGTGACAAGCCTGCTGGCACATGAGACCCACAGTCCCATGATCCTGGGTAGACCCCCTAACCAGGAAGACCCTCCTGGGGCCCCAGGGGGACCGGGCAGACATGGGGCACCCCTCCATGGCTACTGCCCCGTTTGGTGGGTAGGGAGCCGTATGGGCATGAGAGGTTCCAGGCTCCTGGCTGGCACTGCGGCCTCTTACAGGGAACACTCTGCTATGTGCCACCCTGCCCTGCAGCAGCCCCACCCTGCCCCGCCCCACCCCCGGTGCTCCTCTTTCTGGCCCTCCCCTCCCACCCGCCAGCCCCGCGCCCCGCCCCGCGCCCCGCCCCACTTGCCTTCACACCCACGAGGTTGTTGTGGAAGTCCACGCGGGCTCGCAGATCCTTGCTGGACCGCCGGCCCAGGAACTCCTTGACGAACTTGCTGCTGTACTTGAGGTTGTCCCCGCAGCCCCCCCACTGCCAGGCCTCCCGGTTCTCCAGGTCGGGCGCCTCGTCGCAGGTACAGCGCTCCATGCGGCCCGCGCTGCACGCCTTGGCCAGTGCGTGGGTCAGGCCAGCCGAGGAGATGGCATAGAGGAAGGCGGTCTCCTTGAAGCCTGGGGTCGGCAGGGGCAGGTCAGTGAGCTCTCCCTTCACCGTGCTGAGCCAAACCACCCCAAGGGTATGAATCCCATGTGGCGGCTCCAAGCATCTTTCCTGGGGCTGCACTCGGGACAGGGTTTGGACGAGCCCCAGGCGCAGGGCTGGCTGGGGTGGGGAGAAACCAGAGCCGCCTTGGCCATGGCTCCGGGTCCGTGGTCACGGTCCACGTCGGGGTCTCGAACCTCCCAGCCTCATCATGGGGCCACTGGCAAGCTCTGCCTTGCCCTGGGCCTCAGGTCCCCAATTTTTAAACAAGGTACTGCAGTGCAGTGGCACACGGCTGCAGCCCCAGCTACCCCCGGGCTGAAGTGACAGGGTTATTGAAATAGGTGCCGGAGAGCCCCTGGGAGGGGGTGCGAGGAGCCCCAGGTGGGAGGGTGGCTGAAATAAGGCGGTGGAGAGCCCCCATGAGGGTGGGAAGAGGGTCTGCACAGGCACAGCCCACTGGGCACTGGGCCATCTGGCAGAAGCCAAGGGCTATCAGGGCAGCCCCGGGCAGCCTGGGTCCCCGTCCAAAGCCGAGCCAGCATACCCTGGCCACCAGCAATGACTGTGCCTATAGCAGGGCAGGTGCTGCCCAGGGAGCTAAGGGGCCACCCTTTCCTCTGGCAGGCTGGGCCCGGGTCCCCAGGAGAGCAGCCCAAGAGGGGCCTCGGGACACGGACGAGGCCTGGGCTGCCGCCTCTGCCCTCAGCCTCCCTGAGGGCCAGGCCGGCCACACTCACCTCGCTTGAGCAGGCTGGCCCGGTAGCGGCCCTCCAGCGTGCAGTTCCAGCGCTCGAAGCGGAACTGGAACTGGCACTCCAGCGCGCTCATGCTCACGGCCTCCAGCAGCGTCTCCGCCACGCCCGGGTCCCGGCGGCACATGCGCCGCTGCTTCCGCTCCAGCTTCAGCCGGTCGCAGGCCTTGTAGTGTGCCTGGGCGGCCGCCTCGGGCTCCAGGGTCAGCGGGAGGACGGTCAGGGGCTCGCTGCCCGTCAGCCTGGGCACAGAGAGGTCAGCGTGAGCCCGGCCCCGGGAAGCCCTGCTGGAGCCGGGCCAGGTGTCTCAGTGGCCAGGGGACAGGGGACAGGCGTGTCCATCCGCAGGTGAGAGGGGCAGACAGAACCCAGGATGAGCCAGGCAGGGGAGGGGAGGAACCCCCACAGCCCCCACTCCAGCGAGCATGGTCTCAGCAACCGCACGGCTGTCTCTGCTGCTGACTCCACGCCCCCAGTTTCAGGGAGTCTAGCTGACTGGCCACACTGGACGGACGAGACCCCCACAACACACACATACGCAAGAGGACAGCCTGGCCCAGAACTGTGGGCAGGGAGGAGGCTCTGGAGCCTGAAGCCCAAGCTATGCCTGATGGGCATCTGCCACACCCTCCACCTTCTTCAGCCCCAGCTGACCCAGCGTGAGGTCACCCCACCCTCTGCCATGACCCGCTGGGATGTCCCCCGGTCCTGTGGCCCCTGGAGCCTCCTAGCACTCCTACAGTCTGCGCAGATATTCCCAGGGTCCGGCTGGGGCGTCCCCGCCTCAGTGGCTCGGTCTGCGGTGCTGAGAAGCTGGCTCTCGGTTCCCTCTACTCCCCTCACCTCACCAAGCCTGGACATCCTCCTTTGCAGGACAGACCCCAGCTAACCCATCCCTTAAGCCACTCCTGGGGGCCTCTGAGCTAAGGCACACCACCCTCCATCTTTACACGAGGCCCGAGCTGCCGCAGCACTCAGGACGCACCCCCAACCTCCACTGCTCCAGGGACCCGGCTCCACCCCACTGGGTGCCCCTGTCCCCAGGCCGCTGCCGCTGGGCTCACTGAACACGCTTCCCTCGCACCGCACCCTGGCCCAGCCAAGGCCACACTGAGCCAAGGCCGACCCATGTCACCTGTCTATCCTGGGGCTGCACTCGGGACAGGGTTTGGACGAGCCCCAGGCGCAGGGCTGGCTGGGTGGGAGAAACCAGAGCCGCCTTGGCCATGGCTCCGGGTCCGTGGTCACGGTCCACGTCGGGGTCTCGAACCTCCCAGCCTCATCATGGGGCCACTGGCAAGCTCTGCCTTGCCCTGGGCCTCAGGTCCCCAATTTTAAACAAGGTACTGCAGTGCAGTGGCACGGCTGCAGCCCCAGCTACCCCCGGGCTGAAGTGACAGGGTTATTGAAATAGGTGCCGGAGAGCCCTGGGAGGGTGCGAGGAGCCCCAGGTGGGAGGGTGGCTGAAATAAGGCGGTGGAGAGCCCCCATGAGGGTGGGAAGAGGGTCTGCACAGGCACAGCCCACTGGGCACTGGGCCATCTGGCAGAAGCCAAGGGCTATCAGGGCAGCCCGGGCAGCCTGGGTCCCCGTCAAAGCCGAGCCAGCATACCTGGCCACCAGCAATGACTGTGCCTATAGCAGGGCAGGTGCTGCCCAGGGAGCTAAGGGCCACCCTTTCCTCTGGCAGGCTGGGCCCGGGTCCCCAGGAGAGCAGCCCAAGAGGGGCCTCGGGACACGGACGAGGCCTGGGCTGCCGCCTGCCCTCAGCCTCCCTGAGGCCAGGCCGCCACACTCACCGCTTGAGCAGGCTGGCCCGGTAGCTGCCCTCCAGCGTGCAGTTCCAGCGCTCGCGGAACTGGAACTGGCACTCCAGCGCGCCATGCTCACGGCCTCCAGCAGCGTCTCCGCCACGCCCGGGTCCCGCGGCACATGCGCCGCTGCTTCCGCTCCAGCTTCAGCCGTCGCAGGCCTTGTAGTGTGCCTGGGCGGCCGCCTCGGGCTCCAGGGTCAGCGGGAGGACGGTCAGGCTCGCTGCCCGTCAGCCTGGGCACAGAGAGGTCAGCGTGAGCCCGGCCCGGGAAGCCCTGCTGGAGCCGGGCCAGGTGTCTCAGTGGCCAGGGACAGGGGACAGGCGTGTCCATCCGCAGGTGAGAGGGCAGACAGAACCCAGGATGAGCCAGGCAGGAGGGAGGAACCCCACAGCCCCCACTCCAGCGAGCATGGTCTCAGCAACCGCACGGCTGTCTCTGCTGCTGACTCCACGCCCCCAGTTTCAGGAGTCTAGCTGACTGGCCACACTGGACGGACGAGACCCCACAACACACACATACGCAAGAGGACAGCCTGGCCCAGAACTGTGGGCAGGAGGAGGCTCTGGAGCCTGAAGCCCAAGCTATGCCTGATGGGCATCTGCCACACCTCCACCTTCTTCAGCCCCAGCTGACCCAGCGTGAGGTCACCCCACCCTCTGCCATGACCCGCTGGGATGTCCCCGGTCCTGTGGCCCCTGGAGCCTCCTAGCACTCCTACAGTCTGCGAGATATTCCCAGGGTCCGGCTGGGCGCCCCCGCCTCAGTGGCTCGGTCTGCGGTGCTGAGAAGCTGGCTCTCGGTTCCCCACTCCCCTCACCTCACCAAGCCTGGACATCCTCCTTGCAGGACAGACCCCAGCTAACCCATCCTTAAGCCACCCTGGGGCCTCTGAGCTAAGGCACACCACCCTCCATCTTTACACGAGGCCCGAGCTGCCGCAGCACTCAGGACGCACCCCCAACCTCCACTGCTCCAGGGACCCGGCTCCACCCCACTGGGTGCCCCTGTCCCCAGGCCGCTGCCGCTGGGCTCACTGAACACGCTTCCCTCGCACCGCACCCTGGCCCAGCCAAGTCCACACTGAGCCAAGGCCGACCCATGTCACCTGTCTATCCTGGGGCTGACCGCCCAGGCTCTGCAGCTCCGTGTCAGACCTGCCAGCCCAGTGTCCTCACACTGAACATCGGGGGCCCCAGGCACAGCCCCATGGGGAGGGCAGGAGGGACCGGCCAGTCTCGGAGCCTAGACGCTGCTGTGGGCTGATGCTGGGAGAGGCCTGGGGTGAGGGAAGTAGGCGCAGTGCTCACAGGTCCCCTCAGACACCCTCGGGGTCAGTACAGGAGCACCGGTGGCACTGTGGGCATCCATGCACAGAGGCTTCCAAGTCCCAGGTCCAGCGATGGGATATCCCAGGACAGCTGGGCACACAGAGCCGGGCGGGGGTTGGGGGCAGGCTGGGGAGCAGGGCCAGGAGAGCCGCACTCCACACACAAAGGCAGCCTGCAGACCGGGACCTCCATCCCCAGATGGAGTGCCAGCTGTGCCCAGAATAGCCCCCAGGACGACAGCCTCCCACCTGTGCCTCTCCCTAGGCCTGGACCCGCCAGGACCCACAAGCCCAAGCCACCGTCCCAGAAAACCCCTACAGCCAGGCGGGCACAGGCCCTACACCAGTGTGGACGGTGGACAGGGAGGCGGGAGCCAGAGGGCGCTAGGAAGAGGGGAGGGAGGAGAGGAGGGCCCCATCCACCAGAGCCAGCTCTCCTCCCGTCATTGGGGACTGGGAATATCAGCCTGCCCTGCCCCTCCCTGTGACCCACCACCGCCCACACTGGTCAGGGTGAGGCCCAGGCAAGCAGAGTCGGTTTGACGGTGGCAACCGAGTCCTCCAGCCTTCTAGCGGCCCTGGAGCAGGGCAGCAGGTGTGGCTGCCCCTGGAGACTGCTGGGCAGCTGCCTCCCTCCAGCCCCAGGACACCCCTCTCCATCAGAGGCAGCTCTATAAACGCAGCTGCAGGACTGACCCTGATCCAAGAACCTCCACCCGCTGGGCTCACTGAACACGCCCTCGCACCGCACCCTGGCCCAGCCAAGGCCACACTGAGCCAAGGCCGACCCATGTCACCTGTCTATCCTGGGGCTGACTGCCCAGGCTCTGCAGCCCGTGTCAGACCTGCCAGCCCAGTGTCCTCACACTGAACATCAGGGGCCCCAGGCACAGCCCCATGGGGAGGGCAGGAGGGACCGGCCAGTCTCGAGCCTAGACGCTGCTGTGGGCTGATGCTGGGAGAGGCCTGGGGTGAGGGAAGTAGGCGCAGTGCTCACAGGTCCCCTCAGACACCCTCGGGGTCAGTACAGGAGCACCGGTGGCACTGTGGGCATCCATGCACAGAGGCTTCCAAGTCCCAGGTCCAGCGATGGGATATCCCAGGACAGCTGGGCACACAGAGCCGGCGGGGTTGGGGGCAGGCTGGGAGCAGGGCCAGGAGAGCCGCACTCCACACACAAAGGCAGCCTGCAGACCGGGACCTCCATCCCCAGATGGAGTGCCAGCTGTGCCCAGAATAGCCCCCAGGACGACAGCCTCCCACCTGTGCCTCTCCCTAGGCCTGGACCCGCCAGGACCCACAAGCCCAAGCCACCGTCCCAGAAAACCCCTACAGCCAGGCGGGCACAGGCCCTACACCAGTGTGGACGGTGGACAGGGAGGCGGAGCCAGAGGGCGCTAGGAAGAGGGGAGGGAGGAGAGGAGGCCCCATCCACCAGAGCCAGCTCTCCTCCCGTCATTGGGGACTGGGAATATCAGCCTGCCCTGCCCCTCCCTGTGACCCACCACCGCCCACACTGGTCAGGGTGAGGCCCAGGCAAGCAGAGTCGGTTTGACGGTGGCAATCCGAGTCCTCCAGCCTTCTCTAGGCGGCCCTGGAGCAGGGCAGCAGGTGTGGCTGCCCCTGGAGACTGCTGGGCAGCTGCCTCCCTCCAGCCCCAGGACACCCCTCCATCAGAGGCAGCTCTATAAACGCAGCTGCAGGGACTGACCCTGATCCAAGAACCTCCACCCGCTGGGCTCACTGAACACGCCCTCGCACCGCACCCTGGCCCAGCCAAGGCCACACTGAGCCAAGGCCGACCCATGTCACCTGTCTATCCTGGGGCTGACTGCCCAGGCTCTGCAGCCCGTGTCAGACCTGCCAGCCCAGTGTCCTCACACTGAACATCGGGGCCCCAGGCACAGCCCCATGGGGAGGGCAGGAGGGACCGGCCAGTCTCGAGCCTAGACGCTGCTGTGGGCTGATGCTGGGAGAGGCCTGGGGTGAGGGAAGTAGGCGCAGTGCTCACAGGTCCCCTCAGACACCCTCGGGGTCAGTACAGGAGCACCGGTGGCACTGTGGGCATCCATGCACAGAGGCTTCCAAGTCCCAGGTCCAGCGATGGGATATCCCAGGACAGCTGGGCACACAGAGCCGGGCGGGGGTTGGGGGCAGGCTGGGGAGCAGGGCCAGGAGAGCCGCACTCCACACACAAGGCAGCCTGCAGACCGGGACCTCCATCCCCAGATGGAGTGCCACAGCTGTGCCCAGAATAGCCCCCAGGACGACAGCCTCCCACCTGTGCCTCTCCCTAGGCCTGGACCCGCCAGGACCCACAAGCCCAAGCCACCGTCCCAGAAAACCCCTACAGCCAGGCGGGCACAGGCCCTACACCAGTGTGGACGGTGGACAGGGAGGCGGGAGCCAGAGGGCGCTAGGAAGAGGGGGAGGGGAGGAGAGGAGGGGCCCCATCCACCAGAGCCAGCTCTCCCTCCCCGTCATTGGGGACTGGGAATATCAGCCTGCCCTGCCCCCTCCCTGTGACCCACCACCTCGCCCACACTGGTCAGGGTGAGGCCCAGGCAAGCAGAGTCGGTTTGACGGTGGCAATCCGAGTCCTCCAGCCTTCTCTAGGGCGGCCCTGGAGCAGGGCAGCAGGTGTGGCTGCCCCTGGAGACTCGCTGGGCAGCTGCCCTCCCCTCCAGCCCCAGGACACCCCTCCATCAGAGGCAGCTCTATAAACGCAGCTGCAGGGACTGACCCTGATCCAAGGCCAGGCGGGGTGGGCTGTCAGCACTGGCAAAGGGTGTGGAGGGAATGGTGACCCCCAGCCCAGGGGCCACGGGGGGCGGCCTGAGGCCCGAGGGTGACGCCGTTCCCTGGAGTAGTCACTGAATGCTGTGCTGCTCTGACCGTGCCTTCTCAAGCCCCCACCCCTCACCTCTCCTGCCCGGGGGGCCCCCTGCCCCATGCCCCCTTTACTGTCAGGGTGGGCTCAATGTCCCCCAACCAGGGGGACTCAGAGCCTCGGGGGCTGCAGCTCTGAGGATAAACAGGCGCCACCAGGCACACCGGGGAGCATGGCGGGCGATCTTGGGGCCTGAGCCCAGGGAGGAGGCCCAGACCCTCCTGACAGGTGCGGCTCTCAGGACAGAAACCTGCCACGAGGGCTGAAGAAGGGAGGTGTGGTTCCCAACACACCCGCAGAACCGGGAAGCTTCTTCCGTGACGCTCAGAACCCGGAACACGCCGAAAAGCAAATACATTTGACTACTTAGAAGTATAAAAATCTCCGCATGGCAAAGACAAAAAGAGGTGGCACAAAGTCCAGAGGCCAACCGACGAGTGACATCTGGGGCAAACCCTGCGACTCGCATCCAGACCAAGGCCCGGCGCTGTGCACACGTGTCTGCATGTGCCTGCACACGTCTGTTGTGTCTGCACGTGTGCGCCTGCACACGTGTCTGCATGTGTGTGCCTGCACATGTCTGTTGGAAGTCTGCATGTGTGCCTGCACACGTGTCTGTTGGAAGTATCTGCCTGCACACGTGTCTTTTGCAAGTGTCTGCACGTGTCTGCACGTGTGTGTGCCTGCACATGTGTCTGGACGCAAATCTCTTCCTATAAACCAGTAACAAACGAACAGACTGAAGACACACAGTGAGTATAAACCCACAGGTCAAGGGAAGGAAACCAACTGGCTCTTCAAACCCACGAGCCGACACGCAGCCCCACTCCAGGACACGCTGTCCCTGCCATCCCGGCCGCTCCGGAGACCCTGACGGGAGGGTCGTTTAAGCCCAGGAACGGGAGAGCAGCCCAGGCAACAGAGCAACACCCCATCTCAGGAAAATGTATATTAGATAGATGATAGATAGATAGATAGATAGATAGATAGATAGATAGATAGATAGATGATAGATAGATGATAGATGATAGATAGATGATAGATAGATGATAGATAGATGATAGATGATAGATGATAGATGATAGATAGATGATAGATGATAGATGATAGATAGATGATAGATAGATGATAGATGATAGATAGATAGATAGATGATAGATAGATAGATAGATGATAGATAGATAGATGATAGATAGATGAGATAGATAGATGATAGATGATAGATAGATGATAGATAGATGATAGATAGATAGATGATAGATGATAGATAGATGATAGATAGATAGATAGATGATAGATAGATGATAGATAGATAGATGATAGATGATAGATGATATAGATAGATGATAGATGATAGATAGATAGATGATAGATAGATGATAGATGATAGATGATAAATAGATAGATGATAGATAAATGATAGATAGATAGATGATAGATAGATGATAGATAGATGATAGATGATAGATAGATAGATGATAGATGATAGATGATATAGATAGATGATAGATAGATGATAGATAGGTAGATAGATAGATGATAGATAGATAGGTAGATAGATAGATGATAGATAGATGATAGATGATAGATAGATGGATAGATAGATAGATGATAGATAGATAGATGATAGATAGATGATAGATGATAGATGATAGATGATAGATGATAGATAGATAGATGAGATGATATGATAGATGATAGATAGATGAATGATAGATGATAGATAGATAGATAGATAGATAGATGATAGATAGATAGATGATAGATACATATATAATAGATGATAGATAGATGATGATAGATGATAGATAGATAGATGATAGATGATAGATAGATGGATAGATAGATGACAGATGATGGATAGATAGATGATGAATAGATAGATTACATAGATAATAGATAAATGGATAGATGGATAGATAGATGATGATAGATGAATGAATGATAGATGATAGATAGATAGATGATGATATAGATAGATGATACAGATAGATAGATGATAGATAGATAGATGATAGATGGATGAATGATAGATAGATGATAGATAGATAGATGATGATAGATGAATGATAGATGATAGATAGATAGATAGATTAGATAGATACATAGATGGATGGATAGATGGATAGATAGATAAATAGATAGATGATGGGTAGATACATACATACATGGACAAATGAATGGATAGATAGATAATAGATGAATAGATAGATGATGGATAGATAAATTAGATAGATGGATAGATAGATGATGAATAGATAAATTAGATAGATGATAGATAAACGGATAGATGGATAGATACATGAATGGATAGATGACAGATACATAGATACATGGATAAATGAATGATAGATAACAGATAGATGATGGATAGATAGATTAGATAGATAGATGCATAGATAGATGGATAGATGATGGACAAATAGATGATGGATAGATACATAGATATGTGGACAAATGAATGGATAGATACATAATAGATGGATAGATAGATGATAGATGACAGATAGATTAGATAGATGGATTGATAGATGATGGATAGATAGATGATGGATAGATACATGGATAAATGAATGGATAGATAACAGATAAATAGATAGATGATAGATAGATTAGATAGATGATAGATAAATGGATAGATGGATAGATAGATGAAAGTATAGATAATAGATACATAGATACATGGATAAATGAATGATAGATAATAGATAGATAATGCATAGATAGATTAGATAGATAAATGGATGGATAGATGACAGATACAGAGACACACGGATAAATGGATAGATAGATAGATAATAGATAGGTAGATGATAAATAGATAAATTAGATAGATGGATAGATAGATGATAGATGATGGATAGATAGATGGATTGATATATGATGGATAGATACATACATGGACAAATGAATGATAGATAGATAGATAATAGATGAATAGATAGATAGATAATGGATAGATAGATTAGATAGATAAATGGATGGGTAGATGACAGATAGATAATGGATGATGAATGATAGATGATAGATGAATAGATGATAGATAGATGAATGATAGATAGATGATAGATAAATAGATGATGAATAGATAGATGATAGATGATAGATAGATGAATAGATAGATAGATGATAGATAGATAGATGATAGATGATAGATAGATAGATGATGAATGACAGATGATAGATAGATAGATGATAGATAGATGATAGATGATGAATAGATGATAGATGATAGATAGATAGATGATGAATAGATAGATAGATGATAGATAGATGATGAATGAGATAGATAGATGGTAGATAGATAGATGGTAGATAGATGGATGATAGATAGATGATAGATGATATAGATAGATAGATGATAGATAGATGATAGATAGATAGGTAGATAGATAGATGATAGATAGATAGATGATAGATAAATGATAGATGATAGATAGATGATAGATGATAGATAGATGATAGATAGATAGATGATAGATGATATAGATAGATGATAGATAGATGATAGATAGAT
This sequence comes from Saguinus midas, assembly GCA_021498475.1. Classification (NCBI taxonomy): domain Eukaryota; kingdom Metazoa; phylum Chordata; class Mammalia; order Primates; family Cebidae; genus Saguinus; species Saguinus midas. Next base: position 34,744,069 of record CM038411.1, on the reverse strand, counting down.
AGGTAGATAGATAGATGATAGATGATAGATAGGTTGATGATAGATGATAGATGGTAGATAGATAGATGATAGATGATAGATAGATAGATGATAGATGATAGATGATTGATAGATAAACGATAGATGATAGATAGATAGATGATGATGATAGATAGATGATAGATGATAGATGATATAGATAGATAGATGATAGATGATAGATAGATGATAGATGATAGATAGATAGATGATAGATAGATGATAGATGATAGATGATAAATAGATAGATGATAGATAAATGATAGATAGATGATAGATAGATGATAGATAGATGATGATAGATAGATGATAGATGATAGATAGATAGATGATAGATGATGATACATAGATATAGATGATAGATGATAGATGATAGATAGGATAGATAGATAGATGATAGATAGATAGATGATAGATAGATGATGGATAGATGATAGATAGATGGTAGATAGATGATGGGTAGATAGATAGATGATAGACAGATGATAGATGATGGATAGATAGATGATAGATAGATGATGATAGATAGATAGATAGATAGATAGATAGATGATAGATAATAGATAGATGATAGATAGATGATGAATGATAGATAGATGATAGATAGATAGATGATAGATGATATAGATAGATGATAGATAGATGATAGATAGATAGGTAGATAGATAGATGATAGATGATAGATAGGTCGATGATAGATGATAGATAGGTAGATAGATAGATGATAGATGATAGATAGATAGATGATAGATGATAGATGATGATAGATAAATGATAGATGATAGATAGATAGATGATAGATAGATAGGTAGATAGATAGATAGATGATAGATGATAGATGATAGATAGATAGATAGATGATAGATGATAGATAGATGATAGATAGATGATAGATGATATAGATAGATAGATGATAGATGATAGATGATATAGATAGATGATAGATAGATGATAGATGATAGATAGATGATAAATAGATAGATGATAGATAGATAGATGATGATAGATAGATAGATAGATGATAGATAGATGATAGATAGATGATAGATGATATAGATAGATGATAGATGATAGATAGATGAATAGATAGACATGATGATATGATAGATGATAGATAGATGATGATAGATAGATGATAGATGATAGATAAATAGATGATAGATAGATGATAGATAGATAGATGATAGATGATAGATAGATGATAGATGATATAGATAGATGATAGATAGATGATAGATAGATAGATAGATAGATAGATGATATGATGATGATAGATAGATGATAGATGATGATAGATAGATAGATAGATGATAGATAGATAGATAGATAGATACATAGATAGATAGATAGATGATAGATGATAGATAGATGATAGATAGATGATAGATAGATGATAGATAGATGATAGATAGATAGGATGATAGATAGATAGATAGATAGATAAACAGATAGATAGATGATAGATAGATAGATGATAGATAGATGATAGATGATAGATAGATAGATAGACATGATAGATGATAGATAGATAGATAGATAGATAGATAGACAGATGATAGATAGATAGATAGATAGATGATAGATAGATGATAGATAGACACATAGATAGACAGATACATAGATAGATGATAGATAGATAGAGATATAGATGATAGATAGATACATGACATGATAGATGATAGATAGATAATAGATTGATAGATAGATGATAGATAGATAGATAGATAGACATAGATGATAGATAGATGATAGATAGATGATAGATACATAGATGATAGATACATAGATAGATAGATACATGATGAGATAGGTAGATAGATACATAGATTATGCATAGATTAGTTAGATAGATGTCACATAGATGATAGATAGATGATAGATAGATAGGTAGATAGATAGACACATAGATGATAGATAGATAGATGATAGATAGATAGATGATAGATATAGATGATAGATACATACATAGATGATAGATGATAGATGATAAATAGATAGATGATAGATGATAGATACAGATAGATAGATGATAGATAGATGATAGATACATGGGTAGGTAGATAGATGATAGATAGATAGATAGATAGATAGATGATAGATGATAGATGATAGATAGATGATAGATGATACATAGATGATAGATAGATAGATGACATAGATAGATGATAGATAGATAGATAGATAGATACATAGATAGATAGATGATAGATAGATGATAGATAGATAGACAGATAATAGATGATAGATAGATAGATAGATAGATGATAGATGATAGATGATAGATAGATGATAGATAGATGATAGATGATAGATAGATGATAAATAGATAGATGATAGATAGATGATTGATAGATGATATAGATAACAGATAGATGATATAGATAGATGATAGATGATATAGATAGATGATAGATGATAGATAGATGATAGATGAATAGATAGATGATAGATAGATAGATGATAGATAGATGATAGATGATAGATAGATGATGATAGATAGATGATAGATGATAGATAAAATGATATGATAGATAGATGATAGATAGATAGATGATAGATGATGATAGATGATAGATGATAGATAGATAGATAGATGATAGATAGATAGATAGATAGATGATAGATGATAGATAGATGATAGATGATAGATAGATAGATAGATGATAGATAGATGATAGATAGATAGATGATAGATGATATAGATGATAGATAGATAGATAGATGATAGATAGATGATAGATAGATGATAGATAGATGATAGATAGGTAGATAGATAGATGATAGATAGATAGATAGATGATAGATAGATAGATAGATGATAGATGATAGATAGATGATAGATGATATAGATAGATGATAGATAGATAGATGATAGATAGATAGATAGATAGATAGATGATAGATGATAGATAGATAGATAGATAGATGATAGATGATAGATAGATAGATGATAGATAGATAGATGATAGATGATGATAGATAGATAGATGAGATAGATGATAGATAGATAGATGATAGATGATAGATAGATAAATAGATGATAGATAGATAGATGATAGATGATAGATAGATGATAGATAGATAGATAGATAGATAGATAGATAGATAGATAGATAGGTAGATAGATGATAGATAGATAGATAGAATAGATAGATACATAATAGATGATAGATAGATGATAGATAGATAGATAGATAGATAGATGATAGATAGATAGATAGATAGATGATAGATAGATAGATAGATAGATAGATAGATGGATGATGAATGATAGATGATAGATAGATAGATAGATAGATGATAGATAAATATGGATGATAGATGATGATAGATAGATAGATAGATAGATAGATAGATAGATGATAGATAGATGATAGATAGATAGATAGATGATAGATACATGATAGATAGATAGATAGATAGATAGATAATACACAGATGATAGATAGATGACATGATAGATAGATAGATAGGTAGATAGACACATAGATAGATAGATAGATAGATAGATGATACATAGATAGATAGATGATAGATGATAGATACATGACATAGATGATACATACAGATAGATAGATATAGATAGATAGATAGATAGATAGATGATAGATAGATAGATAGATAGATAGATGATAGATAGATAGATAGATAGATGATAGATGACATAGATAGATAGATACATAGATGATAGATACATGATAGATAGATAGATAGATAGATAGATGATAGATGATAGATGATAGATAGATATAGATGAACATAGATAGATAGATGATAGATAGACAGATTGATAGATAGATAGATAGATACATAGATGATAGATAGATGAGATAGATTATAGATACATGATTGATAGATAGATGATAGACATAGATACATAGATGATAGATACATAGATGATAGATAGATAGATACATAGATAGATAGATAGATAGATAGATAGATAGATAGATACATGATAGATAGATAGATAGATAGATAGATGATAGATGATAGATACATAGATGATAGATAGATGATAGATAGATAGATGATAGATAGATAGATAGATAGATGATAGATGATAGATAGATGATAGATAGATGATAGATAGATAGATAGATAGATAGATAGATGATAGATGATGATAGATAGATGATAGATGATAGATAGATGATAGATAGATAGATAGATAGATAGATGATAGATGATAGATGAATGATAGATAGATGATAGATAGATGATAGATAGATGATAGATAGAATAGATAATAGATAGATGATATAGATAGATGATAGATGATATAGATAGATGATAGATGATAGATAGATAGATGATAGATGATAGATGATAGATGATAGATAAATGATAGATAGATGATAGATGATAGATAGATGATGATAGATAGATGATAGATGATAGATAATAGATAGATGATAGATATAGATAGATAGGAGATAGATAGATGATAGATAGATGATACATAGATCAGATACATAGACACATGGATAGTGAATGAGGATGATTAGATAGATAGAAAGCATAGAAAAATAGATAGATAGATAGATGATAGATGACATGGATACATAGATAGATGACACAGATAGATAGATAGATAGATACATGATAGATAGATACATAGATAGATAGATGAGACACATAGATACAATAGATAGATGGAAGACACATAGATATAGATGAGTGATAGATAGATAGATGATACATAGATGATAGATATAGATAGATAGATGATAGATACATGAATATAGATAATAGATAGACAGATGATAGGTGGATAGATAGATAGATAGATAGATAGATGATAGATGACATAGATAGATGGATAGATAGATACATAGATAGGTAGATAGGTAGATAGACAGATAGATAGATGATACATAGATAGATACATAGATAGATGATAGATATGATAGATACATGATAGATATATATGAATGATAGATGATAGATACATGATAGATAGATGAGGTAGATAAATAGATAGATATAGATACAGACAACATACATAGATGATAGATGATAGATGATAGATAGATAGATAGATAGATAGACAGAACAGATAGATGATATGATATGATGATAGATAGATACATGATAGATAGATAGATACATGAGATAGATGATAGATACATGATGGATGATATGACATAGATAGATGATAGATACATAGATAGATGATAGATTGATAGATACATGATGATAGATAGATACATAGATGATAGATGACATGATAGATGGATAGATGATAGATAGATGATGATAGATGATAGATGATAGATAAATAGATGATAGATAGATGATAGATAGATAGATGATAGATGATAGATAGATGATAGATGATATAGATAGATGATAGATAGATGATAGATAGATAGGTAGATAGATAGATGATAGATAGATAGGTAGATAGATAGATGATAGATGATAGATAGATAGATGATAGATAGATAGATGATAGATAGATAGGTAGATAGATAGATGATAGATAGATGATAGATGATAGATAGATAGATAGATGATAGATAGATGATAGATAGATAGATAGATAGATAGGTAGATAGATAGATGATAGATAGATAGATAGATAAATGATAGATAGATGATAGATGATAGATGATAGATAGATGATAGATGATATAGATAGATGATAGATAGATAGATGATAGATAGATAGGTAGATAGATAGATGATAGATGATAGATAGATAGGTAGATAGATGATAGATGATAGATAGATGATAGATGATTGATAGATAAATGATAGATGATAGATAGATAGATGATAGATGATAGATGATAGATAGATAGATGATAGATAGATGATAGATGATAGATAGATAGATGATAGATAGATGATAGATAGATGATAGATAGGTAGATAGATAGATGATAGATAGATAGATGATAGATAGGTAGATAGGTAGATAGATAGATAGATTATGCTTCATTAGTTAATACGCACGTGTCAAATGTGATGAGAACATTGTTAAGGACACGGGGAGACACTGCCACGGCTGGAACTCCAGACCGACATGTAACCCACTGCAGGGCTCTGAATGTTTGCATCTTCCCCAAATTCAACATGCTCAAACCTAACACCATCGAAGTGGTGGCAGTCGAGGCGGGGCCTCTGGAAGGTGATTAGGTGGCGAACAGGATTATGTCCTTAGAGACCCCAGGCCAGGTGCGGCGGCTCACGTGTGTAATCCCAGCACTTGGGGAGGCCAAGGTGGGAGGATCACCTGAGGTCAGGAGTTCAAGACCAGCCTGGGCCACATACTGAGACCTGGTCTTTACAAAGTCTTTAAAAATTAGTCAGGCACGGTGGTGCATGCCTGTGGTCCCAGCCATTCAGGAGGCTGACGTGGGAGGACCACTTGAGCCTGGGAGGTCAAGGCTGCAGTGAGCTGTAGTTAAAATACTAATAAAATAAAAATAAATAAAAGGGCTCTAGAGAGACCGTTGCGTGAGGTCATGGTGGGGAGGCGGCGTCCATGAACCAGGAAGTGCCCCCGCCAGACACGGAATCTGCTACACCCTGACCTTGGACTTCGGCCTCCACAGCTGAGCAGCACACTCCTGTGTTTGCAGCCTCACAGGCAGTGGTGTTTCACCGCAGCAGCTGCGTAGACTAAGACGCCCGCCAGTTCTCTTTCCGGAAGCACGGGCTACATGTGCATTGCACCTTCCCGGCCATTCAGCTCAGGCTTGTGACAGGAACGTGCTGGAGACAGCAGGGAAGCAGCTGCGAACGTGGGATCCACACGCTCCGTGGTGTGTCACGTGGTCCGTGAGAGGCAGCGCCCGTGTGCATCCGTGCCGAGTCGCCCTGGGCGTGCTCAGAGGACAAGCGGAGCCCAGCGGTGTGTGGATAAGCTCAGAGAGCGCTGCACGTGCGTGTGCATTTGTGGCTGCACCGGACCAAGCGTTCCCAGGACGGGGAAAGCGCATTCTTCCCCACACTGCTGTGAGCTGTGCCAGTGCATGGACGGCCTATCCAGAATCCACGCAGCTCGTGCCACACTCAGCAAATGGTCCAGACCCCGGCCCGGGAGGTGGGGGCTGCTGTGAGCCACAGTCACACCACTGCGTGCCAGCCTGGGTGACTGAGACCATCTATAAAGAAAAACCAGCTTACTTCACCCCAGTTTACATGAAGCTGACAGCAGCCACCCTGGCCTTGTTCCTCACCTTCACAGGAACGCCTTCAACATTTCAGCATGAGCCTGACGCCCAAACACCGTCTCAAGCCCCAGAGGCACCTCTGGTTCTTTGTTTGCTAAGAACCTTTAAAATCATAAATGGGTCCGGGCACAGTGGCTCACACCTGTAATCCCAGCGCTTTGGGAGGCCAAGGAGGGCAGATCACTTGCGGTCAGGAGTTAAGAGACCAGCCAGGCCAACATGGTGGAACCGTGTCTCTATTTAAGAAATAATAACACAAAAATTAGCCAGGCGTGGTGGCGCAGCCCTGTAATCCCAGCTACTTGGGAGGTGGAGGCAGGAGAATCACTTGAACCTGGGAGGCGGAGGTTGCAGTGAGCCGAGATGGTGCCACTGCACTGCAGCCTGGACAAGAGTGAGACTCCATCTCAGAAAAGAAAAATCGTAGTGGATACTGAATGTTACAGAATGTCATCCTACGTCTTTTAAGGTGTGACTCCTCTCTCATCTACTAAGGTGAGAAGCTAGAGAAACTGACCGACGTTCTGTGGAAGTTTGTCTACCCAGACTCAACCTGACCAGGACAGGCTCCGTCCTTTTCTACAGGGCTGGATGTCTTCTGACATTGTCCCTTTCTACAGGGCTGGATGTCTTCTGACATTGTCCCTTTCTACAGGGCTGATGTCTCTGACTGACAGTGTCCCTTTCTACAGGGCTGGATGTCTCTGACTGACAGTGTCCCTTTCTACAGGGCTGATGTCTCTGACTGACAGTGTCCCTTTCTACAGGGCTGATGTCTCTGACTGACAGTGTCCCTTTCTACAGGGCTGGATGTCTTCTGACATTGTCCCTTTCTACAGGGCTGATGTCTCTGACTGACAGTGTCCCTTTCTACAGGGCTGGATGTCTCTGACTGACAGTGTCCCTTTCTACAGGGCTGATGTCTCTGACTGACAGTGTCCCTTTCTACAGGGCTGATGTCTCTGACTGACAGTGTCCCTTTCTACAGGGCTGGATGTCTTCTGACATTGTCCCTTTCTACAGGGCTGATGTCTCTGACTGACAGTGTCCCTTTCTACAGGGCTGATGTCTCTGACTGACAGTGTCCCTTTCTACAGGGCTGATGTCTCTGACTGACAGTGTCCCTTTCTACAGGGCTGATGTCTCTGACTGACAGTGTCCCTTTCTACAGGGCTGATGTCTCTGACAGTGTCTTCCTAGGATTCTCACATCCGTGTGTGATCTTTGTCCCACTGACTTTCAGTGCCTGGGTGAGGGTCCTCTGTTTAACTTTCCTGGAAGAGTTTGTATCAGGTGAGAATTGTATCTTGTTTGTTCTGAAGAACTAGCCATGAAGCCATCTAAGGACTGAGCTGTTCTTGGAAAAGATTTCCTCTCTGATCCCGTTTTTTCTTTCTGAACAGCTTTACTGGGATACAAAGGCACACCTCGGAGATGTTAAAGCTTTGGTTCCAGACCATCACAATAAAGAGAAGGTCACAGCCGCACATTGGCTCACGCCTGGAATCCCAGCACTTGGGAGGCCAAGGAGGGCAGATCACTTGCGGTCAGGAGTTAAGAGACCAGCCAGGCCAACATGGTGGAACCGTGTCTCTATTTAAGAAATAATAACACAAAAATTAGCCAGGCGTGGTGGCGCAGCCTGTAATCCCAGCTACTTGGGAGGTGGAGGCAGGAGAATCACTTGAACCTGGGAGGCGGAGGTTGCAGTGAGCCGAGATGGTGCCACTGCACTGCAGCCTGGACAAGAGTGAGACTCCATCTCAGAAAAGAAAAATCGTAGTGGATACTGAATGTTACAGAATGTCATCCTACGTCTTTTAAGGTGTGACTCCTCTCTCATCTACTAAGGTGAGAAGCTAGAGAAACTGACCGACGTTCTGTGGAAGTTTGTCTACCCAGACTCAACCTGACCAGGACAGGCTCCGTCCTTTTCTACAGGGCTGGATGTCTTCTGACATTGTCCCTTTTCTACAGGGCTGGATGTGTTCTGACTGACAGTGTCCCATTTCTACAGGGCTGATGTCTCTGACTGACAGTGTCCCTTTTCTACAGGGCTGGATGTCTCTGACTGACAGTGTCCCTTTTCTACAGGGCTGATGTCTCTGACTGACAGTGTCCCTTTTCTACAGGGCTGATGTCTCTGACTGACAGTGTCCCTTTTCTACAGGGCTGGATGTGTTCTGACTGACAGTGTCCCTTTTCTACAGGGCTGATGTCTCTGACTGACAGTGTCCCTTTTCTACAGGGCTGGATGTCTCTGACTGACAGTGTCCCATTTCTACAGGGCTGGATGTCTCTGACTGACAGTGTCCCATTTCTACAGGGCTGATGTCTCTGACTGACATTGTCCCTTTTCTACAGGGCTGGATGTGTTCTGACTGACAGTGTCCCATTTCTACAGGGCTGATGTCTCTGACTGACAGTGTCCCTTTTCTACAGGGCTGGATGTGTTCTGACTGACAGTGTCCCTTTTCTACAGGGCTGATGTCTCTGACTGACAGCGTCCCTTTTCTACAGGGCTGATGTCTCTGACTGACATTGTCCCTTTTCTACAGGGGTGATGTCTCTGACAGTGTCTTCCTAGGATTCTCACATCCGTGTGTGTGATCTTTGTCCCACTGACTTTCAGTGCCTGGGTGAGGGGTCCTCTGTTTAACTTTCCTGGAAGAGTTTGTATCAGGTGAGAATTGTATCTTGTTTGTTCTGAAGAACTAGCCATGAAGCCATCTAAGGACTGAGCTGTTCTTGGAAAAGATTTCCTCTCTGATCCCGTTTTTTTCTTTCTGAACAGCTTTACTGGGATACAAAGGCACACCTCGGAGATGTTAAAGCTTTGGTTCCAGACCATCACAATAAAGAGAAGGTCACAGCCGGCACATTGGCTCACGCCTGGAATCCCAGCACTTTGGGAGGCCAAGGAGGGCAGATCACTTGCGGTCAGGAGTTAAGAGACCAGCCAGGCCAACATGGTGGAACCGTGTCTCTATTTAAGAAATAATAACACAAAAATTAGCCAGGCGTGGTGGCGCAGCCCTGTAATCCCAGCTACTTGGGAGGTGGAGGCAGGAGAATCACTTGAACCTGGGAGGCGGAGGTTGCAGTGAGCCAAGATGGTGCCACTGCACTGCAGCCTGGACAAGAGTGAGACTCCATCTCAGAAAAGAAAAATCGTAGTGGATACTGAATGTTACAGAATGTCATCCTACGCCTTTTAAGGTGTGACTCCTCTCTCATCTACTAAGGTGAGAAGCTAGAGAAACTGACCGACGTTCTGTGGAAGTTTGTCTACCCAGACTCAACCTGACCAGGACAGGCTCCGTCCTTTTCTACAGGGCTGGATGTCTTCTGACATTGTCCCTTTTCTACAGGGCTGGATGTGTTCTGACTGACAGTGTCCCTTTTCTACAGGGCTGATGTCTCTGACTGACAGTGTCCCTTTTCTACAGGGCTGGATGTCTCTGACTGACAGTGTCCCTTTTCTACAGGGCTGATGTCTCTGACTGACAGTGTCCCTTTTCTACAGGGCTGATGTCTCTGACAGTGTCCCTTTTCTACAGGGCTGGATGTGTTCTGACTGACAGTGTCCCTTTTCTACAGGGCTGATGTCTCTGACTGACAGTGTCCCTTTTCTACAGGGCTGGATGTCTCTGACTGACAGTGTCCCATTTCTACAGGGCTGATGTCTCTGACTGACAGTGTCCCTTTTCTACAGGGCTGGATGTGTTCTGACTGACAGTGTCCCTTTTCTACAGGGCTGATGTCTCTGACTGACAGCGTCCCTTTTCTACAGGGCTGATGTCTCTGACTGACGTTGTCCCTTTTCTACAGGGGTGATGTCTCTGACTGACAGTGTCCCTTTTCTACAGGGCTGGATGTGTTCTGACTGACAGTGTCCCTTTTCTATAGGGCTGATGTCTCTGACTGACGTTGTCCCTTTTCTACAGGGGTGATGTCTCTGACAGTGTCTTCCTAGGATTCTCACATCCGTGTGTGTGATCTTTGTCCCACTGACTTTCAGTGCCTGGGTGAGGGGTCCTCTGTTTAACTTTCCTGGAAGAGTTTGTATCAGGTGAGAATTGTATCTTGTTTGTTCTGAAGAACTAGCCATGAAGCCATCTAAGGACTGAGCTGTTCTTGGAAAAGATTTCCTCTCTGATCCCGTTTTTTTCTTTCTGAACAGCTTTACTGGGATACAAAGGCACACCTCGGAGATGTTAAAGCTTTGGTTCCAGACCATCACAATAAAGAGAAGGTCACAGCCGGCACATTGGCTCACGCCTGGAATCCCAGCACTTTGGAAGGCCGAGGCAGGTGGATCATGAGGTCAGGAGTTCTAGACCAGCCTGACCAACACGGCAAAACCCCGTCTCTACTAAAATTACAAAATATTAGCCAGGCATGCTGGCACACGCCTGTACCCTAGCTACTCAGTAGGCTGAGGCAGGAGAATTGTTTGAACCTTGGAGGCAAAAGTTGCAGTGAGTTGAGATCACGCCACTGCACTCCAGCCTGGGCAACAGAGGGAGACTCCATCTAAAACAAAAACAAAAACAAAAACAAAAAACAGAGAAGGTCATAATAAAGGAAATCACATGAGTTGTTTGGTTCCCCAAGGTATGTGCTTCTCCAAGGTATGTGTATGGTACAGTCTACTAAGTGGGCAACAGCATTATGTTTGAAAAATACTGCGAACACTTTAGTTAAAAACGCTGGATCACTAAAGGGCTCACCATCCTCTGACGTTCGCCGAGTTGTCATCTTTTTGCTGGGGAGGGTCTTGCCTCCATGCTGGTGGCTGCTGAAGGCTGGGGTGGAAATTTCTTAAAGCAACACAGCTATGAAGGTTGCCACCCAGGGACTCTCCCTTTCACGAAAGGCGTCTCTGCAGCAGGTTCACCCACAGTGGAACCGTCTTCACAACAGGAGTCACTCTTCTCAGACCCTGCCGCTGCTTTATCCGCTCAGCTCCTGTCAGTTCTAAATCCTTTCTTGTCATCTCCACCAGGAGTAGGTTCCATCTCAGGAAACCACTTTCTCTTTTTCTTTTTTTTTTTGAGGCGGAGTTTCGCTTGTTACCCAGGCTGGAGTGCAATGGCGCGATCTCGGCTCACCACAACCTCCGCCTCCTGGGTTCAGGCAATTCTCCTGCCTCAGCCTCCTGAGTAGCTGGGATTACAGGCACGCACCACCGTGCCCAGCTAATTTTTGTATTTTTAGTAGAGACGGGGTTTCACCATGTTGATCAGGATGGTCTCGATCTCTTGACCTCGTGATCCACCCGCCTCGGCCTCCCAAAGTGCTGGGATGACAGGCGTGAGCCACCGCGCCCGGCCTTTTTTTTGTTTTGTTTTGTTTTGAGACAGAGTCTCACTCTGTCACCCAGGCTGGAGTGCAGTAGTGAGATCTCAATTCACTGCAACCTCCGCCCCCCATATTCAAGCAATTCTCCTGCCTCAGCCTCCTGAGTAGCAGGAATTACAGGCACCTGCCATTATGCCCAGATAAGTTTTGTATTTTTAGTAGAGACGGAGTTTCACCACGTTAGTCAGGCTGGTCTCGAACTCCTGACCTCAGGTGATCCGCTCGCCTCGGCCTCCCAAAGTGCTAGGATTACAGGTGTGAGCTACCGTGCCAGGCCTAAGAAACCACTTTCTCTGTTCGTCCGTAAGAGGTAAGTAGCCGCCCACTCACGTTTCTCACGAGGCTGCAGCAGTTCAGTCCCACCTCCAGGCTCCACTTCTAACGAGTCCTCCTGCCGCTTCCCCACATCTGCAGCGACTTCCTCCCTGAAGTCTGGAACCCCTCAGAGCCACCCACGAGGGCTGGAATCAGCACCCTCCGAACTCCCGTTCACGCTGCTGTTTGACCCCTCCCATGAATCATGAATGTTCTGAAGGCATCTAGAATGGCGACTCCTTTCCAGCAGGTTTTCAACAGACTTTCCCAGATCCGTCTGTGGCAGCTGCAGCCTTATCAAATGTCTTAAATAGTAAGACTCGAACATCGAAATGATTCCGTGACCTATGGACTGGAGACACATGCTGTGTCAGCAGGCATGGAAACCGCGTTTATCTCCTGGCACATCTCCATCAGAGCTCTTAGGTGACCGGGACACAGCCAGTGAGCAATAATACTCTGCAAGAATCTTTTTCCGAGCGGTAAGTCTCCACGGTGGGCTTAAAACACTCAGTAAACCATGATGGGAACAAACGTGCCGTCATCAGACTTTGCTACACTATTTCTAGATCACAGCCAGAGTAGATCGGGGTAATTCCCGACAGTCCTAGAATTGTTGCAATGGTAAATGAGCATCTACCTTTCACCCACTGCATGAGCCCCTATCAAAAGAGTCACCCCGGCCGGGTGCGGTGGCTCAAGCCTGTAATCCCAGCACTTTGGGAGGCCGAGGTGGGTGGATCACGAGGTCAAGAGATCAAGACCATCCTGGTCAACATGGTGAAACCCGTCTCTACTAAAAATGCAAAAATTAGCTGGGCATGGTGGCGCGTGCCTGTAATCCCAGCTACTCGGGAGGCTGAGGGAGGAGAATTGCCTGAACCCAGGAGGCGGAGGTTGCGGTGAGCCGAGATCACGCCATTGCACTCCAGCCTGGGTAACAAAGTGCTGTCTCAATGACAGAGAGTCACCGCCTTGCCTGATCTCGAACTCCTGACCTCAGGTGATCCACCCACCACAGCCTCAAAGTGCTGGGATTACAGGTATGTGCCCCTGCGCCCAGTTTTTGTTTGTTTGAAATGTGGTCTTGCTCTGCTTAGCCTGGAGGGCAGTGGCACTATCTGCCTCCACCTCCAGGACTGAGGTGACCCTCTTTCCTCAGTCTCCCAAAGTGCTGGGATTACAGGCATGAGCCACCACACCTGGCCACTCATCTAATTTCTTTGTGTTTTAGTAGAGACGGGGTTTCACCATGTGGTCCAGGTTGGTCTTAAACTCCTGACCTCAGGTGATCCACCCACCACAGCCTCAAAGTGCTGGGATTACAGGCATGAGCCACCACACCTGGCCACTCATCTAATTTCTTTGTGTTTTAGTAGAGACGGGGTTTCACCATGTGGTCCAGGTTGGTCTTAAACTCCTGACCTCAGGTGATCCACCCACCACAGCCTCAAAGTGCTGGGATTACAGGCATGAGCCACCACACCTGGCCACTCATCTAATTTCTTTGTGTTTTAGTAGAGACGGGGTTTCACCATGTGGTCCAGGTTGGTCTTAAACTCCTGACCTCAGGTGATCCACCCACCACAGCCTCAAAGTGCTGGGATTACAGGCATGAGCCACCACACCTGGCCACTCATCTAATTTCTTTGTGTTTTAGTAGAGACGGGGTTTCACCATGTGGTCCAGGTTGGTCTTAAACTCCTGACCTCAGGTGATCCACCCACCACAGCCTCAAAGTGCTGGGATTACAGGCATGAGCCACCACACCTGGCCACTCATCTAATTTCTTTGTGTTTTAGTAGAGACGGGGTTTCACCATGTGGTCCAGGTTGGTCTTAAACTCCTGACCTCAGGTGATCCACCCACCACAGCCTCAAAGTGCTGGGATTACAGGCATGAGCCACCACACCTGGCCACTCATCTAATTTCTTTGTGTTTTAGTAGAGACGGGGTTTCACCATGTGGTCCAGGTTGGTCTTAAACTCCTGACCTCAGGTGATCCACCCACCACAGCCTCAAAGTGCTGGGATTACAGGCATGAGCCACCACACCTGGCCACTCATCTAATTTCTTTGTGTTTTAGTAGAGACGGGGTTTCACCATGTGGTCCAGGTTGGTCTTAAACTCCTGACCTCAGGTGATCCACCCACCACAGCCTCAAAGTGCTGGGATTACAGGCATGAGCCACCACACCTGGCCACTCATCTAATTTCTTTGTGTTTTAGTAGAGACGGGGTTTCACCATGTGGTCCAGGTTGGTCTTAAACTCCTGACCTCAGGTGATCCACCCACCACAGCCTCAAAGTGCTGGGATTACAGGTATGTGCCCCTGCGCCCAGTTTTTGTTTGTTTGAAATGTGGTCTTGCTCTGCTTAGCCTGGAGGGCAGTGGCACTATCTGCCTCCACCTCCAGGACTGAGGTGACCCTCTTTCCTCAGTCTCCCAAAGTGCTGGGATTACAGGTATGTGCCCCTGCGCCCAGTTTTTGTTTGTTTGAAATGTGGTCTTGCTCTGCTTAGCCTGGAGGGCAGTGGCACTATCTGCCTCCACCTCCAGGACTGAGGTGACCCTCTTTCCTCAGTCTCCCAAAGTGCTGGGATTACAGGTATGTGCCCCTGCGCCCAGTTTTTGTTTGTTTGAAATGTGGTCTTGCTCTGCTTAGCCTGGAGGGCAGCTGCAGCCTTATCAAATGTCTTAAATAGTAAGACTCGAACATCGAAATGATTCCGTGACCTATGGACTGGAGACACATGCTGTGTCAGCAGGCATGGAAACCGCGTTTATCTCCTGGCACATCTCCATCAGAGCTCTTAGGTGACCGGGACACAGCCAGTGAGCAATAATACTCTGCAAGAATCTTTTTCCGAGCGGTAAGTCTCCACGGTGGGCTTAAAACACTCAGTAAACCATGATGGGAACAAACGTGCCGTCATCAGACTTTGCTACACTATTTCTAGATCACAGCCAGAGTAGATCGGGTAATTCCCGACAGTCCTAGAATTGTTGCAATGGTAAATGAGCATCTACCTTTCACCCACTGCATGAGCCCCTATCAAAAGAGTCACCCCGGCCGGGTGCGGTGGCTCAAGCCTGTAATCCCAGCGCTTTGGGAGGCCAAGGAGGGCAGATCACTTGCGGTCAGGAGTTAAGAGACCAGCCAGGCCAACATGGTGGAACCGTGTCTCTATTTAAGAAATAATAACACAAAAATTAGCCAGGCGTGGTGGCGCAGCCCTGTAATCCCAGCTACTTGGGAGGTGGAGGCAGGAGAATCACTTGAACCTGGGAGGCGGAGGTTGCGGTGAGCCGAGATCACGCCATTGCACTCCAGCCTGGGTAACAAGAGCGAACTCTGTCTCAATAAAAAAAGAAGAGAGTCACCCCGTCCCTTGGAGCTTTGAAGCCAGGCACTGACTCCTCTCTAGCTATGACCGTCCCAGATGGCATCTTCGATCTTGGCTGCAGTGGCCCCATCAGGTCCTGCACCTGCTGTTAGGGTGCCCCTCGGTCAGCGATCTTGGCTGCAGTGGCCCCATCAGGTCCTGCACCTGCTGTTAGGGTGCCCCTCGGTCAGCGATCTTGGCTGCAGTGGCCCCATCAGGTCCTGCACCTGCTGTTAGGTGCCCCTCGGTCAGCGATCTTGGCTGCAGTGGCCCCATCAGGTCCTGCACCTGCTGTTAGGGTGCCCCTCGGTCAGCGATCTTGGCTGCAGTGGCCCCATCAGGTCCTGCACCTGCTGTTAGGGTGCCCCTCGGTCAGCGATCTTGGCTGCAGTGGCCCCATCAGGTCCTGCACCTGCTGTTAGGGTGCCCCTCGGTCAGCGATCTTGGCTGCAGTGGCCCCATCAGGTCCTGCACTTCCGTGTTACAGAGACGGCTTCTTTTTCTAAACCTCACGAACCAACCTCTGCTCGCTTCCGCCACGGCTTCTGCAGCTTCCTGGCCTGTCTCAGCCTCCGATTTTATGCAGAGGGTTGGGGCCTTGCTCCGAGGTCGGCCTTGGCTGAGGGGAATGCCGTGGCTGCTTCCACGCTCCACCCACAGCACTCACGCGTTCCCTTCCGCGGTAAGCCTGCCACGGTACCAGGTGTGTGTGCTGGAGCCGTGCCTTCTATTTCCTCTCTCTCACTGCTTGGCTAACAGGCGCAGCTTCCAGCCGGCCTTGGCTCTGGACACGCCTTCCTCGCTAACCTGAATCGTAGTGACCCCACTCGCAGCCTCAGGCCACCACACAGGCCCCAAGTCACAGGCTCCGGTCACTGCAGAGCCTGGTTCACCCTCTGGCTCTTTCCTCCTCCTCCTCTCGAGATTCCCTCCGCCCCAAGCCCTGCAAGTTGGTGAGTTCTCTTCCCTCCTGTCACATTCTGCATCCTCTGAGTGTCTCTTACAGGGACTCTTAATTAGCCCCTAATCACACCTCAATCAGCCCAGCCTTACACCTGGAGCAGTGAGTCTCCTAGGGCCTCAGTTTACCCTCGTTTCACCCTCTCTGCTGACCACAGGTGCTAGTTTTCATCCTCTTTTCCTCTTTTGGGGTTTGTTGTTGTTCCACGTTTTCCCTCTGCTCATCTGAAGCTGCACAGTCTGTTTTGTAATTTCACGGTCACCTTCAACGCTACACCACG
>CM038411.1:34704061-34721561 GCA_021498475.1 Saguinus midas | reverse complement strand
GGGGCCCGACAGAAACACCCCCTACCCTGCTGAAAGCCCCAAGTCCCGCAGCAGCCCCTGGAGCGAGCTCTGCCCTGACTGTGTCTGCGGCACCCATGTGGTCCCCCAAACCAGACCGTGGAGCCCAGCCCAGCTCCCCCAGTGTCCGAGGGCACTTGAGCTGACTGTCCTTTTCTGGGGCAAGGCCCTGGACCCCAGAGGGGGCCCCAAGACAGGCAACCCAGGCTGCACCAGGACCCCTGGGAGGAAGGTGAAGAGCAGAAGCTTCCAGGAGGCTCTGTGCTCAGTGACCACAGCTCCCACGGCCTTTCCAGACAGCGGCAGGCTCACACAGCTGCCCGACTGCTCGGAAGGACAGGGAGAACCATGGGACCTTCCAGCAGCCACCAGTGTCACCTCCCACACCATCATCCCCTCTGGAGCTCACGCTCGTGGGTGTCACAGAGGGGGCATCCCAAAGTCCACCTGGCTCTCCTCCCCACTCCACAGTGACCCCAGGGCTACAGCCTCTGTCCGCATCTGGCCAGGAGGGATGCCGGCCCTGACATTCTCCAGCTCTGGGAGGGTCCAGAGCTGCTCCTCCCAGGCCAGACCTCCAGCCCACTTCCCCTGGCTGCACCAACCTCAGGTATCGCTAAGAAAAACAAACGCAGCCTGCGGCTTGCCTTTTTCCACCGTCCCGTCTGGCCACCGGTCCTGAGGTGCTGCGGCTGCCAGCTGGACAGCTGGGCTTCCTCCGGCGGACAGCGGCGCCCAGCCAGCCACGACCACGCCGGAAGGGGGACAGGCTCCAGGGAGGGCCCAGGCTGCAGGTCACGGAGCCAGGGGTGGCCCAGTGCCACCCAGGTCAGCGGGCACAGTAAGACCGTCCCCATCCACCTGCCACCCTGCCCGGCCTGGCCCATAGATGTGCCTGAAAATGACCTCTGAAGGAAAACCAGGTCACATCCCTGCTGAGGCTGCGCTCCGCACGGCTGCTGTGGGGCGGTCATCAACACGTGGCCCACCGTCCACACACAGGAGGCTGAAGCAGCCTGGCGGCCAGGTTGGTACCGCACCCCGTCTGACAGCAGATGTAGAAACAGCCCTGCCAGAGTCAGGGTCCCATAGGAACCAGGGCTGGGCTGTCAGCTGAATGAGTGACACAGATCCTCCTGGCCGGGGGAGCTCGGGCTTGAGGGAGTCTTGGGCTGAGGGGTGCACAGAATGCAGTTTGAGGAGACCCCATGGGACCCTCCTGGCCAATCCCAGAGCTGAGTGACCAGGGAGGGAAGGAGGCATCTGAGGAGGTCCCCGGGGACCCTCCTGGCCGACCCCAGCATTCAGAGCACAGGTAGTGAAGGAGGCTTCTGGCAGTTACTGGGCTTCACGCAAGAAGCGGCGGAGGGTCAGATGAGCCCCGGGGCACAGGGCAAACGGCACTGCTGTCCCCCCAGGGCCTCACCTGTCCCTTGGGGTCAGCTCCATCAGAGATCGACTTCCAGCCAGAAGGCTGAGGTCTGGGGAACCCCCACCCGCGGCTCACCTTCTGGGTTCTGGGGGCCTGGCTCAGTCCCCAGTCCCACGGACGCTCCCGCAGGGGCTGTCCTACTCCCAGACAACTGTGCCGGTCCTGACCCCACCGCCCAGCACAATGCACAAAGGGAGCCCTGGGATCAGGCGGGAGACCCACGGAGGCCTGTCAACAGGTGCCGCTTCCTGATGCCCCACCCTCCCGCAGGCATCACCTCCTCCCCTCCCGCCCGGGACCCAGAGCATGGGGAGGAATCCGTGCCTGTGCACTCCTTCCTAGGGGAAGAATCACCCACACCCCGGAGTGGGGCACCCACAGCCCCGGGGCACCCCAGCAGCCGTCGGGGGGGTCTGAGGCCAGGGTGGGCACTAGGGTGTCTGCTGCCAGCAGCAGGCGGGAGCGAGATGAGGCCAGCTGTCTCCCTGTCCAGACGGCCGCCGGCTGTGGGCAGGACATCTGCTTCCTCAGCTGTGGGCGGCCAGGCGCTGCTGCTCTGTCCTCACCACACACCCTCCACAGCCTCCAGGGAGCCAGGACCCCAAGCGGGTGGGGCAGGGAGGGGCTGGGGGTTCCAAGGCCCCTGGGCACGGAGTGGGAGGGAGGAAGGGCCGCGGAGCCTGCAGGGGCATCAGGCTGCCACTCCAGCCCCTCCCACCTGTGGCCCCACTGGCTGGGAAGCTGGCCACCTGGGTCCCTGTGCAGGCCATGAGTCCTGGAGAAATGCCCCCATTATCCACTGCCCTGTCCTCTCCTCTCCCTGTTGAGAAGTCCCCAGGGAGCCCTGCTGTTCCCCAGCCCAGCCCCAAAGCCCTCTGCCGAGGTCTGCCCCACTGAGCCACTTCCACGTTCTCTCAAAACAAGGCAGCCGCCTGACCCCTTTCCTCCGCACCCTCCTGGCCTTCCAGAGCACTCTGTGTGGCCAGGCCCCACATGCTTCCTGGGGTGTCCTAAGTGGTTGGGGGGGTCTCCAGGACAGCACCTGCCCAAACCCCAGCCTATGCCCGGCTACTCCAAAGCCCGTGCCTGTGGCACCCAGAGCACCCACCCCAGGCCTGGCCAAGGCTTCCCCAGATGTCCCCTTCCCAGGGTTCTCCTGCCCACTACACAGCCCTCTGATTCCACACCTCAGGCCCACCCCTCCTTCTCTGGCACCTCCAAAGACCCACAGGTGCCCTCATCCAGGCAGCCAGCTGTGCCCCAGGCCTGGTGCTCGGAGTCAGAGCCATGGGACCAGCCGGGCTTGTCTCACCCACAGCCGGCGGCCTCCCTCTTGGACCCTGTGCGGTCTGATGTTGGCACTAATGTGGGAAACACGGCCCCCTCCCCACACCCTTGACAGCAGCCTCTCTGAAGCCTCCTCTGCCAGTCCCCTGAGCACCCACAACTGCCCCATACCAGGCTCTAGGAAATGGGGGACATCCCAGCAGCCCCCACGCAGCCGGTGCGGCTGTCAGGGTGTCGCTGGCTCCTTGTGCAGGGGTAACAGTGCCCACAGGTTCAGGGTCGAGGGGTGAGGCTCTCTTCAGTCCAAGGAGAGACCCAGATATGGAAAGAGCTCTCACGACTCAACAGCAGGAAGACAGGCAGCCCCCACTCACTAAGAACAGGCAAAGGAGACCCACGGCCCGTGAGGCCGGAAGGGCTGCAAGGACATTCCCCGAGGAGACCCACGGCCCGTGAGGCCAGGAAAGGCTGCAAGGACATTCCCCGAGGAGACCCACGGCCCGTGAGGCCGGGAAAGGCTGCAAGGACATTCCCCGAGGAGACCCACGGCCCGTGAGGCCAGGAAAGGGCTGCAAGGACATTCCCCGAGGAGACCCACGGCCCGTGAGGCCGGGAAAGGGCTGCAAGGACATTCCCCGAGGAGACCCACGGCCCGTGAGGCCGGGAAAGGGCTGCAAGGACATTCCCCGAGGAGACCCACGGCCCATGAGGCCGGAAGGGCTGCAAGGACATTCCCGAGGAGACCCACGCCCATGAGGCCAGGAAGGGCTGCAAGGACATTCCCCGAGGAGACCCACGGCCCGTGAGGCCGGGAAGGCTGCAAGGACATTCCCCGAGGAGACCCACGGCCCGTGAGGCCGGGAAGGGCTGCAAGGACATTCCCCGAGGAGACCCACGGCCCATGAGGCCGGGAAAGGGCTGCAAGGACATTCCCCGAGGAGACCCACGGCCCATGAGGCCGGGAAAGGGCTGCAAGGACATTCCCCGAGGAGACCCAGGGCCCATGAGGCCAGGAAAGGGCTGCAAGGACATTCCCCGAGGAGACCCACGCCCATGAGGCCAGGAAGGGGTGCTCGGCGCCACTGGCCACCTGACAAACGCAGTCGGAGCCACACGAGGTGCCATTCCACACCCACTGGGCCACACGAGGTGCCGTTCCACACCCACTGGGCCACACGAGGTGCCGTTCCACACCCACTGGGCGGTCGCAGGAGAAAATAAAACAGAACACCGGCGCTGGCGACGAGGTGGAGACACGAGCCTCGCGCGCTGCTGGCGGAAACGTCAGACGCTGTGTCTACAGGGCAGTTTGGCCTCAAAAACCGCAGCGCAGGTGGGGAGTGGGGCTCACGCCTGTCACCCCAGCACTTGAGCCCACGAGTTCAAAATCAGCCTGGACAACACAGCAAAACCCCGTCTCTACAAAAACGAGCCAGGCGTGGTGGGTCGTGCCTGTGGTCCCAGCTCCTTGGGACACTGAGGTGCGAGGAGGCTGAGCCTAGGAGGTGGAGGCTGCACACGTCACTGCACGCCAGCCCGGGTGACGGACCAAGACCCTGTCTCAATAACACAAAACAAAACGAAGACACAACAGCAGAGTTCCACGTGACTCAGCAGCTCTGCTTCTAGGCACCCCGAGAACTGAAAGCACACACAGCTTCACACACCAATGCTCACAGCAGCAGCATCCATCAGAGCCGAACGGCGGAAACCGTGCCGATGTCCGTCAACCGATGAACCGCCCAAAAAATCTGAGGTTCACCCAGTCAGGTCTGACTCAGTGATAAGAAGGAAGGCGACAGGACGCGTGCTGGGCGGTGATGCTGAGTGAGAGACGCCAGGCACGGAGGCCACACCGCACAGGATTCCATTTCTAGGAAACGCCCAGGACAGGCGGACCCGTGGAGACAGAACACAGACGAGGGCTTGCCAGGGACTGGGGGAGGGGACGGCAGCGCCCGCCTAATGCGTGTGAGGTTTCTGGGGTGAGGAAAATGTTCTGGAATCAAACAGTGGTAAGAGCTGCAAGGCCTGGCGAACGAGGTACTCAAAACCACGGGGATGTGTACTTTAGAAAGTGTGGATTTCACAGGACGTGAGTTACATGCAATAACAAAAGCCTCTGCCAGCCCCGAGGCCCACCAGGCCGCCGATCTGCAGTGGTCATTCCCTCCGGCCTGGCCTCTGGACCAGTTCCAAGCACCTTCCAGTCCTGATGGCTGGCTCTGGAGCCACAGCTGGGGGCACCTCAACAGTCCCTCAGTGCCAGCCTTGCTCATGCTTCTTCCAGGCAGGCCTCCAGGCTACTGAGGCCCAGAGAAGGGGACAAGCTGGCAGGGCCCGGCCTCCCACCATCTCGGCCCCCAAAGTGGCCTGCAAATGTTTCCTGAGTGACATTATCTGCAAGGCCACCACCACAAAGCAGCCTCAGGGCCTTTAGAGAAGAGCCCCCGTGGGAAGCTACGGCCCTTGTCCCAAGCCAGCTGGGACCCCTAAGGAAAAGCCCACAGTGCCAGGGAGCCAGACAGCACAGCAGCCAGGGCAGGGGTCCAAGCCCCACTGGGCACCAACAGCCCCCAGACCCAGTCCCGACACCACATCCAGAGTGTGTGGGCCCAGCCGAGGAGCAGCCCCAGCGTCTAGTCCGGATCCACCATCTCACCTGAGATCACAACCCAGCAAGGGTGAGGCCAGAGGGGCCTCCCAGTGGAGGACAAGCCGTGTCCTCAGGCCACCCCAGGCCTACCCTCTCGCTGCAGCCTCGGGAGAGGGTCTGAGTCTGCACCCCAAGCCCTCCCCATGGCCTCAGGCTGGCCTTCCTGCTTACCCCTCTGTCTAGAAGGGCTTGGGGCCAGGCCAGCAAGGAGGCATGGGGACACAGCCCTGGGAGAACCAGATGCCAGCCAGGCGGAGGTGCAGGGCCAGGCCAAGGGAGGCTCTTCCCCACAGGGGGTCCAGCCTGGTGGCCAGAGGCCTCCAGGAGGGCAGCGGGCACCAGTCAGGGTTGGGTTGCAGCTCAGGGAGGGGGCAGCGAGGGCTCCCGTGGGCCCACATGACCCTCCCCCAGGCCAGGCTCTCCTCTCCAGGTTCCTGGGCTGTAACTGGAGCCGAGTTCTTGCCCGGGAGCCTCCGTGCCAGGCAGAGCTCTCAAGAGGGGGAAGGGAAAAAAAGGCCCTAGATCCCAGCCCCTTCTCCCTGCTCCCTGGACTGGAGCTGGGGAGGGCCACACCAGCCCCGATCCAGCTCTGCCTGGCCTCTAATGCCCTGGGCCGCCCGTGCCTTCGCTGGGCCAGGAGCCACAGCCCCAGACCCCAACTGGCAGGAGAAGCCTTTCTCTACACACAAGGCAGCCTGGAGCCCTTCGTGCCCTCTTCCCCTCCACGGCCCAACCTCAGGAGCTGACTAGAGGTGGGGAGCCTGGCCTGCCCTGACCCAGGACGCCTCCCTGCCCCTGGTTCAGGAAGGCGCTCATTCTCTGTCAGAGTCCTAGCTGCCCTCTGCAATGCCAGCTGTCCCTGAGGGCTTTGCCCTCTGGACTTCCCACATGGCGGCTATGTGGAGAACTGCCCTCAGGACAGGACTCAGGAATCCTCCCTTGATGGGTCCTTTGCAGCCAAGAAGCCGGGCCCAGGGGGCCTGGCCAGAGAAGCCACCACAGCATAAAAGCCTTTGCTGTGTGCCGGGCACCAGCCTGGACTCACTGTCTGCAAGAGAGCTGAAACAGGCACGCAGCTAACGCAGCAGAGCCCCTTGACCTCCTCCAGGGCGCAGAGCCCAGAGACAGATCGGAGGAGGAGAGGCCGGGACCCAGCCCCACCCGGTCGCCAGGAATCGGATCACAGCGGGGACAAAGCCGCTCAGCCCAGACAAGCCCAGGGTGTGTCCCGAGCCAGAGGAGCCTCTGCTGGGCCGGAGAGCAGGGAAGCACAGCTGGCTGGCAAGGCCCCCGTGACTCACCGCGGCCCTGGGGCCCTCCCTCCTGCCCTCCCGGGTGAGGCTACGGGCTGCACAGATGGCGTGCCGCGGCGTGCCAGCCCGGCCCAGGGCCGTACCCACAGTCGGAGCCAGGAGAGGGTTGCGGGTGGGGGCCCCAGGGAACGGAGACACCGAGCTGACCCTGGAAGACGACCCAGAAGAAAGGAACGGAGAGAAAAAAGGCGGAGAAAGAAACACACAAAGGGAAAGTTTCCCATGAAAATATTTTATTTTCTTTGAGAACAGGATACACCTGCAGGGCTCCTCGGCCCAGGCGGCCTCTCCCCGCCCTGGCGGGTGCCAGATTCCTGGACCAACGGGGCCCTCTGCCGGCCAGGCCGCGGCGCGCCGGCGCTCAGGCCAGAGGGCCGGGAACAGGTGACCGGCGGAGGGCGGCGGCCCAGGGAGCGGCCCAGGACGCCCAGGTCGGGGGCTGGGATCCGAAGGCCAGCCAGGGCTCCCGGGGGCGGCGCCCGGGGCAGAGGCGGGAGGGTGGCGGGGAGGCCGGGGGCGCTGCCTCGCACGGTGCCACCCTGCACCTCGGCGTGCCCGAAGCCCGGCGAGGTCCCTGTAAAGGTCGCTGGGCCGGGCATCCCCGACCTGGGAGGGGGCAGGGAAGGGAGGGAAGGGAAGGGAAGGACAGGCAGAGAAACGCGCCGACGGCCCCACAAGGCGCCGCCGCAGAGACCCGCGAGCACCGGCAGTGACACCGCGGGACGCCCCGGCCGGGCCCTGCGCTCCAGGTCGGGTCCTACAGACGCGCTCCCGCGGGCAGGGGTCCGCGCCACAGCGTCACAAGCAAAGCGCAAGAAAAACAAACTCCTCCAGCTTGGAGGTTTTTTTTCTTTCTTTCTCCCTTTGGGGCTCAGCTCAAGGAACATCTGGATTTTGTACGTATTTTTGTTATTGTTAAACTAACTTCTCGAGGAGAGAAAGGGGGAGCCGCTAGGTGGGCGATGGGCTGCGGCCGAAGACTCAGGCTCCAGCCGGTCGGCAAGGACAGGGCGGCCCCAAGAAGCCGGGACCTGATCCCAGTCCCTAAACGGACGGCGACCACCACGATTCCGCGGTCACGGAGGACGGCGGCCCCGCGCAAGCCCCGACCCGACGGGTCCGCCCGCCTCTCTACCGTGCCCCGCCGCGGACGGAGCGACGCGCGCGCGGCAAACACACAGCGCCGGGCAACCCGGCGGCCCCGCCGCGCCCCGGCCCGAGCCACCCTGGGGACTCCGACGCCCCCGCCCCGGCCCTGCCGCCCCCGCCCACCCGTGCGCGCCGGCCGCGGAAGGCACCTACCCGAAGTAGGCGGCCGAAGGGCGCAGCGCGGCGAGCAGCAGGGTCAGCCCGAAGGCCGCGGCCAGCCAGCGCGCCAGCGGGGGCCCATCCAGCATCTTGCCGCGCCGCGGCGGCCGACCATCGCGCTCCCAGCTCCGCGCAGGGCGCGCCGCGGCCGCCGCCCTCTTATAGCGCCCGGAGCGCGGCCAGCTGGGCCCGGCCCCGCCTCGCGCCCGGGAGGGGATCACGCCGGCGCCGGGGGCGGGCCGAAACCCGAGCCGCGCGCGCCCGCCCGCCCGCCGGCCCCTCCTGGCCGCGCAGGGCCCCGGCCGCCTCTCCCCGCGCGGGTCTCAGGCGCGCCCCGCCCGCGGGGACGGAGGAAGGAGGGGCGGAGAGCGGTGGGAACCGAGGGCGGGGCGGGCGAGAACTCGGGGTGGCCGCCGCGGGACGGCACGGGGGGCCGGGGGCGGGCACCGGGAAGCGGGCGGAGCGTCGGGGCGCTGCCGGCGGAGCTTGGGGTGGCCCCGGGGGCGGGACCGAGGGGGAGGGGGGCGTTGGCGGCCGGGCTAGCTGCCGGCGGGGCTCGAGGCTGGGACGGTCGGGGATGCAGAGGACCGGGGCGTCTACCCCGAGCTGGGCGCTGCGCGGCTGCCCCTGGGGAAGCCTGGCGAGGAGGAGGCGGGCTCGCCGGCGATGCCTGCGCCCCTTGCGCCTGCTGACCCCCTCAAGGAGCGGGGCCAAGGAAGCGCTCCCCTCTGGCGGGCACGGTGGCTCCTTTGGGCCGGGGATGAAGCGACGTGGCCTGTTGGGGCTGAGAGGTGAGTCGCTCTATCTTTTGGGGTCCTGGTGGTCTCCCCATTCTTAAATTGCGGGAGGGGAGCTAGCGGCTAAGACACTGCCACACCAGCCATCGGGCGACGCCCTTCTGTTTCCTGGCCGGGACTGGGAAGAAAGAGGACTCCTGGGATGGAAGGTGCACGCCCAGGCAGCTGGAAGGGCAGAGTCGCCGCCCAGAGACTCGTCCCCGCTGCTGATGCGGATTCAGAGCTGCTTCTGAAGCAGGATGGTGTCAGAGGACCCAGAGCTGGCATTAGGATACAGGTGCACTCGTTCCAGACAGAACGTCCAGGAGAAGGCTTTGAAGTTCTTTGGATGGGGCCTCTGTGCCACAAAGCAAGAGACACAAGAACAGGTTCCGGATCCAGGCTGGTGGAGGCATGTCATCCACCTGCCACCTGCAGACCCTGCTCAGTGCAGGGTGGTGCCCCCCACACAGGCCAGGCTGCCAAGACCAAGAACACTGAGGGCCAGCGAGCCTGCCCGGCCACGTGCTGCAGGGGCCTCAGAGACCTGGGCTGCGGGGCCAGCACTGTCCCCGGGAAGGAAGGCCTCTCTAGGCAGTGACCTCTGCGTCTGCAGGGGCTGATTCTGGCACAGTGACCGCAGGACCCAGGGGGAAGAGCAAATGCCCCAGAAGGCTGTGAAACCCTGCCCATCAGCAACCTGACTGTGGCAGTGACCGGTGGATATGAGGAGTCCTCAGAAGAAAACAAAGGAGAAGATAAGAACAGCAGAAAATGGCCCCCACGAGGGTTCTGAGCCACCCTCACCACCCCTTGGGCTCTTGGCACTGCTTCCCTGGGAAAGCCTGGCCACGTGGGCCACCCCGGTGACCATGCCCTTCCTGAGTCCATCATGGCCAGCTTGCCATGTGAGCTCCAGGTGCATGTGGGGCAGACCAAGGCTGGGGCAGGGAGGAGACCGGGTCCCAGCAGTCACTCCCTCTCGGGCCTTGGTTTCCCTGTCTGAGACCCATCCAACTCCATTGACTGGTGGCTTTTCTCTAAGGCATGATGTCCTGTATGAGAGCCCTGGCCCCTGGTTCTGCTTTTCCACTGAGTGTGACTGGCCTCACATCCTTCCCCATCCACAGGACCCCCTCCTATGGGATGGGGAGAGGCCACTCATTTGTTCTCTTTTGCTCATGAGGGGCTGGGCCACCTCCCTTGAAATGGGGCTGGCTCAGCAAAGGGAGGGCAGACGCAGGCCAGCCACCCAGGCTGCAGCAACCCCGGGGAGGCCCACCTGCTGCACAACCGTGGGTACCAGTGAGCCGCCGAGGTCCGGCTCTAGCACCTGGAGGTGAGAGGCAGCAGAGGAGAGCAGGCAGACGGAAGACCCCCCGCGATCACATGCTTAAAGGCACAGAGGTTGCCTCCAAGAAGAGGCGTGAGATTGTAAACGTGCATCACAAGCCTCTGGCAAGACAGAGCTCTCTGTCCCAGGCAGCAAGCATAGTGGTCCTCGAGGAAGGAGGCAGCTGCCTGGCCGGCTGAGGGCGAGGGGTCTCTAGTCCCAGCCCTGGACTCTGGGACGACATTTGGTGCACGAGGGTGCTGAGAAGGAACATCCAACATCCATGGACTCAGGAAGGGCCCTGCTGTTTCCCCAGAGGAGGGAGGCCATCAGCTCCTGGCAGCTTCCGGTGGTGGTGGGACTGACAGGCCAGCCCTGAGTGGCCCCACCAAACCCCCACTTGAAGCCCCCGCCCAGCCAGGAGCCTATCAGGACCCAGAGCATGTGGCTGACAGGACCCAGGGCACGTGGGTGGAAGGGCCCAGTGCCCCATGCAGGGTAATGTCAGAGATACCCCTGAGGTCTGGCAGACTGGCCCAGCTCTCACCTCCCTGCACCTAGGATGATGGTGGCAGATAGAGGTGGCCCCCTCAGCCTACCCGGACCCAAGGGGAACCACACCCCTCCCACAAATCTCCCACACCCCCTTCCACAAATCTCCCAGGCTCAAACTCCCTTTCATGTCTGGCTGCCCTCACCTGCCACAGTCTGCCTGCTGCCTCAACTGCTGCCACTGGTGGCCCCTCTCAGAGGGCAGTGTTCACCCGCCCAAGGGCACATGGCGCTAGGGAGGCAAGCGCCTGCTCCTGCCCCCTGCTTCTCCCACCTAAGCCACATCCAGACAGCCTTGGGCACGGTGTGAGGTGGAGACGTTTCCCAGGAAGGGTGGGCTTTTTCACTGTCATCCAGTAGACTGCAGTCTGGCCCATGGCAAAGTGGCCTCTGTGTTTCCATTGGAGAAGCTGAGGCTGCTGGTTCTCTGGCTGGAAGGTGTGTCGTACCCACAACTCCCCACGGCCTCCCAGCCCTAAGAAGCTCTCCAGGTAAGGGGAGGCGAGTAGGCAGGACAAGCCATCTCTGGCCCACAGTCAGGTGAACAGAAGTCTAACTCCAGTCAAAACCAGGCCAGGTGTGGGGCTTACGCCTCTACTGCCAGCACTTTGGGAAGCCAGGTGTGGACGCCTGAGGCCCAGAGTTCCAGACTAACCTGAGCAACAGTGCAAGACCTTGTGTCTATAAAAAAAAAAAGAAAAACAAATTAGCAGGCTGGGCCCAGTGGCTCATGCCTGCAATCTCAGCACTTGGGGAGGCTGAGGCAGGTGGATCACCTGAGGTCAAGAGTTCAAGACCAGCCTGACCAACGTGGTGAAACCCTGTCTACTAAAATACACACACAAAAAAATTTAGCTGGGCTTGGTGGTGGGCATCTGTAACCATAGTTAGGAGGCTGAGGCAGGAGAATCGCTTGAACCTGGGAGGCAGAGGTTGTCGTGAGCCACGATTGAGTCATTGCACTCCAGCCTGGACAACACAAATGAAACTTCATCTGAAAAAAATAAGGAAGAAAACAAATTAGCTGGGCCAGGCCCAGTGGCTCATGCCTGTAATCCCAGCATTTGGGGAGGCTGAAGCAGGCGAATCACTTGAGGCCAGGAGTTTGAGACCAGCCTGGCCAACGTGGTGAAACCCTGTCTCTACTAAAAATACAAATTAAAAAAAATGAAACAACTTAGATGGCCATTACGGTGTGCGCCTGTAGTCTCAGCTACCCAGGAGCCTGGGGAAGGAGGATCGCTTGAGCCCAGGAGTTCAGGCCTGCACTGAGCTATGATCACGCCACTGCACTTCAGCCTGGGCAACAGAGCGAGACCCTGTCTGAAAAAAATTATATTAAAAATTCCGAAGTCCAAGCTCCTCAGTCAAGTCCCAAATTTGAACCAGTTTGCAGACCCAGAACCTCCTGGATGGCAGGAGGCCAGGCCCCTTGAGGGAGGACCCACTGTGCTACCAAAATCTTACTGTTCTTATCGCTCTCCCAGCCTTCCCCAAAGGCACTTAACGGCCTTTGCCAGGGTGACTGTGCAGTGGGGAAGGAGATGGTCAGACCTTTCGGGGATAGCTGGGCACAGCTCCCAACAGACATCGACTCCAGGAGGCCCAGCAGGACGAGGTGGCCCCAGGCAGAGCAGGGGCTTGTGAAGGTCCCAGAACCCATGGGATTGTAGCTCAGTCAACTCCCAGTGGTTCCCATGGCGCCCGGAGCCCCTCCTGCGGTGGCGTCCCCAGCTCCAGCTGTGTAATTGGGCAGCCGGCCGAAGCCCCAAGGGACTGCAGGAAGTGTTTAAGGCCAGGCTGGGTTTTCCCTGTCCCACCGCCCTAGGGTTCAGCATGCTTTCCAAGGGATGGGGGAGGCACAGCACAGACAGGTCCTGTCTCCTGTGAGGGGAGGGAGCCTCACCATAGAGAAAACGTGAAAGCAAGCCGGCTGTGAATGCTCCTCACGTCCAGGCGCTCTTGCAGACATCCGTCTTCGTGCAGGCCCCCGCCCTGTGAAGTGCCCAATCCCCCACAGCCGCAGCCCCTGACTGTGCCCGCAGGACGGCATGTACAGGGCTGCCTGGGCTGCCACGGTGTCTGGGTGCGGCTGGGACGCTCTGCTTGGCAAAGGCAGCCACCTGCTGAGGCCAGGCTCATCTTGACCTCCCTTCCAGGCTGGTCTGGGTTCCTCAGGGAAGTGCTGTGGGCTCACACCCACCCCAATGGGGGACCCCTCTGGAAAACCGGGGTGCCCCCACCAAACAGAAGCCACGCTCTCCTCCTTGGATCCACTCAAGTCACCATGTGGCTGGGCAGAAATGAGTCTTGTTCCCTAGGCCTCACCAGAAAGCTCAGGAGGCAGGACCCTTGGGAAACGGAGCGACGCCTCCCCCGAGGCTCCGCCTGCCCCACTGTCCCTGGCCTGCGACTCCTACCCCCACCTCACCCTGCTCCACCTCCCCAGTCCAGTGATCCAACCTCCTCAGGCCCCTGCTTCCGGGGCCAGAGTCACAGAGAGAGGGAGACAGAGATGGAGAAAGGGGAAGAAAAAGAGAATGAGAAAGATGGAAAGAGAGAAGGAGAGACAGAAAGAATGAGAGGCACAGAGAGAAGGAATGAAAGATGGAGACAGAATGAGGGAGACAAGGCAGAGAATGAGAGACAAAGAGGCAGAGATGAGAGGGCAAGACAATGAATGAGCAGCCCCTGGGCTCATGAGGCCAGGCCTGGGAGACGTGTGTGTGTGTGTGTGTGTGAGCAGCCCCTGGGTTCATGAGGCCAGGCCTGGGAGACGTGTGTGTGTGTGTGTGTGTGTGACACGAGCAGCCCCTGGGCTCATGAGGCCAGGCCTGGGAGGCGTGTGTGTGTGTGACACAGGCAGCCCCTGGGCTCACGAGGCCAGGCCTGGGACACGTGTGTGTGTGTGTGTGACACGAGCAGCCCCTGGGCTCACGAGGCCAGGCCTGGGACACGTGTGTGTGTGTGTGTGTGTGACACGAGCAGCCCCTGGGCTCACGAGGCCAGGCCTGGGACACGTGTGTGTGTGTGAGGCTGTTGGCACTGCCTGGGAAACAGGGCCAGTCTCTTGGGTGGCCTTGGAGAAGTGGGCGAGAGGCTGCTTATCAGGAAACGTTGCCTCCTTGGAAGGTTTATGAGGCCAGGCAGCCCCTGGGCTCACGAGGCCAGGCCTGGGACACGTGTGTGTGTGTGTGTGTGTGTGACACGAGCAGCCCTGGGCTCACGAGGCCAGGCCTGGGACACGTGTGTGTGTGTGACACAGCAGCCCCTGGGTTCATGAGGCCAGGCCTGGGAGGCGTGTGTGTGTGTGAGCAGCCCCTGGGTTCATGAGGCCAGGCCTGGGACACGTGTGTGTGTGTGACACGAGCAGCCCTGGGCTCACGAGGCCAGGCCTGGGACACGTGTGTGTGTGTGACACAGGCAGCCCCTGGGTTCATGAGGCCAGGCCTGGGACACGGTGTGTGTGTGTGTGAGCAGCCCCTGGGTTCATGAGGCCAGGCCTGGGAGACGTGTGTGTGTGTGAGCAGCCCCTGGGTTCATGAGGCCAGGCCTGGGACACGTGTGTGTGTGTGACACGAGCAGCCCTGGGCTCACGAGGCCAGGCCTGGGACACGTGTGTGTGTGTGACACGAGCAGCCCCTGGGCTCATGAGGCCAGGCCTGGGAGACGTGTGTGTGTGTGAGATGAGCAGCCCTGGGCTCATGAGGCCAGGCCTGGGACACGTGTGTGTGTGTGACACAGCAGCCCCTGGGTTCATGAGGCCAGGCCTGGGAGACGTGTGTGTGTGTGAGCAGCCCCTGGGCTCACGAGGCCAGGCCTGGGAGACGTGTGTGTGTGTGTGTGACACGAGCAGCCCCTGGGCCAGGCACAGTGGCTCATGCGTGTAATCCCAGCATTTGGGGAGGACTGAAGCAGGTGAATCATGTGAGGCCAGGAATTCCAGACCACCTGGCCAATGTGACAAAACCCTGTCTCTACTAAAAATATAAATAAAAATGAAACAAGTTAGGTGGCCATCATGGTGTGTGCCTGTAGTCTCAGCTACCCAGGAGCCTGGGGAAGAAGGATTGCTTGAGCCGAGGAGTTCAGGGCTGCACTGAGCTATGATTACACCACTGCACTTCAGCCTGGGCAACAGAGCGAGACCCTGTCTGAAAAAAAATTACATTAAAAATTCTGAAGTCCAAGCTCCTCAGTCAAGTGCCAAATTTGAACCAGTTTGCAGACCCAGAAACTCCTGGATGGCAGGGAGGCCAGGCCCCTTGAGGGGAGACCCACTGTGCTACTAAAGTCTTACTGTTCTTATCGCTCTCCCAGCCTTCCCCAGAGGCACTTATGGCCTTTGCCAGGGTGACTGTGCAGTGGGGAAAGAGATGGTCAGACCTTTCAGGGATGGCTGGACACAGCTCCCAACAGACATCCACTCCAGGAGACCCAGCAGGGCGCAGTGGCCCCAGGCAGAGCAGGGGCTTGTGAAGGTCCTGGAACCCATGGGATTGTAGCTCAGTCAACTCCCAGTGGTTCCCACAGCGCCCGGAGCCCCTCCTGCAGTGGTGTCCCCAGCTCCAGCTGTGTAATTAGAGTGGACACGCCGGCAGCCGGCCGAAGCCCCAAGGGACTGCAGGAAGTGTTTAAGGCCAGGCTGGGTTTTCCTGCCCCACCTGCCCTAGGGTTTGGCATGCTTTCCAAGGGATGGGGAGGCACAGCACAGACAGGTCCTGTCCACTGGGGAAGGAGCCCCACCATAGAGAGAAAACGCAAAAGCAAGCCAGCTGTGAAGGCTCCTCACGTCCAGGCACTCTTGCAGACATCCGTCTTCATGCAGTCCCTTGCCCTGTGAAGTGCCGAATCTCCCACAGCCGCAGCCCCTGACTGTGCCCGCAGGACGGCATGTACAGGGCTGCCTGGGCTGCCACGGTGTCTGGGTGCTACTGGGACACTCTGCTTGGCAAAGGCAGCCACCCACTGAGGCCAGGCTCATCCTGACCTCCTTCCAGGCCAGTCTAGATTCCTCAGGGAAGTGGTGTGGGCTCAAACCCACCCCAACGGTGGGCCCCTCTGAAAAGCCGGGTGCCCCACCAAACAGAAGCCACGTTCTCCTCCTTGGATCCACTCACGTCACCATGTGGCTGGGCAGAAATGAGTGCTTGTTCCTAGGCCTCACCAGAAAGCTCAGGAGGCAGGCACTTGGGAACGGAGCAATGCCTCCCTGAGGCTCCTCCTGCCCCACTGTCCCTGGCCTGCGACTCCTACCCCACCTCACCCTACCCACCTCCCCAGTCCACTGATCCAACCTCCTCAGACCCCTGTTCCCAGGGCCAGAGTCACAGAGAGAGGGAGACAGAGGTGAGAAAGGGAGGAAAAGAGAATGAGAAAGATGGAAAGACAGAGATGGAGAGACAGAACGAGAGACAGAGAGTGAAGGAATGAAAGATGGAGACAGACAGAATGGGAGGGAGACAAAGAGATTGAGAGACAAAAGAGGCAGAGATGAGAGGGCAAGACAATGAGTTGGGAGCTGCACGGTGGAGGCCCACCAAGCTCAGAAGGACCCTTGGTGGAGGCTGTTGGCACTGCCTGGGAAACAGGGCCAGTCTCCCTGCTCCACCTCAGTCCAGTGATCCAACCTCCTCAGGCCCCGTTGCCTCCTTGGGCCAGAGTCACAGAGAGGAGACAGAGATGGAGGGGAAGAAAAAGAGAATGAGAAAGATGGAAAGAGAGAGGAGAGACAGAAAGAATGAGAGGCACAGAGAAGGAATGAAAGATGGAGACAGAGGCAGAATGCGAGGGAGACGAAGGCAGAGAATGAGACAAAGAGGCAGAGATGAGAGGGCAAGACAATGAATGAATGAGAGAAATGTGTGTGTGTGTGTGAGAGAGAGTGGGTTCATGAGGCCAGAGAAAGGAGTGTTTCCTGTGGGGCAGTGTGTGTGTGACAGAGCAGGAATCCCTGAGTCGCAAGCCCCAGAGGGTGTGCAGAGGCTGCCTGAGCTGCCAGTGTAGATGCCCCTGGGTTCACACCCACCCACCAAGGCCTCAGGGAGCAGGGAGCCGTCCTCCCCAGCCGATGTGCCCCTCTGGACCTGGCCCAGCTCATGAGGACGTGAGAATGGGGTGTGTGTGTGTGAGCCGCACAGCACTGGTCTGTGCCGAGAGGCCGTGGGGAGGCCCACGGTGGGGAGGCCCACGGTGGGGAGGCCCACGGTGGGGAGGCCCACGGTGGGGAGGCCCACGGTGGGGAGGCTGTTGGCACTGCCTGGGAAACAGGGCCAGTCTCTTGGGTGGCCTTGGAGAAGTGGGGCGAGAGGCTGCTTATCAGGAAACGTTGCCTCCTTGGGAAGGTTTATGAGGCCAGGCAGGGGTGTCCCTGGGGAGAGGGCAAAACACTCATGAGTCACTTGAAATGGAGCGGACAAAGAGCTTGAAGCAACCACGAGACTGCCAGCCATGGGCAGAATGAGCTCCTGGGCCTGGGACACGTGTGTGTGTGTGTGTGTGACACGAGCAGCCCCTGGGCTCACGAGGCCAGGCCTGGGAGACGTGTGTGTGTGTGTGTGTGTGTGACACGAGCAGCCCCTGGGTTCATGAGGCCAGGCCTGGGAGACGTGTGTGTGTGTGTGTGTGTGGTGAGGCCAGGCCTGGGAGACGTGTGTGTGTGTGTGTGTGACACGACCATCTGCTCCTGAAGTCTGCAACTAAGGATTAAAAATATTGTGTATAGCTCACCATCATGGCTTAAAGTCCAATAAATGGATGTTAACTGCGTAGGAGCACAGGTTTATTTAGGAAAGTTAAGTGACATAGTAACCTTTTTACAAAAGA